>CM056378.1:118684878-118702108 GCA_029718625.1 Synaphobranchus kaupii
TAATGAGTTTTGTTCATGTATAATTTATATTTAACGCCCAGCAATCAATACTTGTCTATTGCATTGTGTTCGCCACAATGACTCATTGAAGTCATTCTAGTAAGTTGAGGCCTTTATAATTGAGGCCTGCAGTCCACCGTGAATTGTGTTTGAAAAGTGCAAGAGAAAAGTAACCCATGTGACATCAGAATGGACCAAATCTGTATAAACACAAAACAGGAAGTTGTTGCTATTAGTGGCTGATCTGCTTGCATTTGTCCAAATGTCAGGGGGGTAGGCTACTTTTAAAAGCCCCGAAACCCAATCTGTCATGGTATTGCAGGGACAATATGAATCACAGAGGCTGTGTATTATATTTGCAGAGGAGCTAGTCTGGTTGTCTGTCAACTGACGAGAAAGTGATAACCAGCCAGAATGATGTCCGTATGTCTACAGTAAGTGGTAACAAACTGCATGGCTGTGAGCTATAAATTGGCCATGGATTTTCTTTATGCATCTCCAGTAGTCGTAATTATGATGTTGGGTTATAGATATAGTTGCTTTTTTATTATCAAAGTGATTTACCTTATGTATTTTGGAATTAAAACCGCGAGGCAATGGGATTCACGCGCGTTTCTAGGCTGCTTGTGTATGCCCGTCTCCATGGCAACGGTTGATGCCGCCTTCAGAATTATTGCTGTGAGCAGTGCTGCCGATTTCTGTGCGGTTAAAAAGGATGCGACTTGGTGATTTTGCGTCTGGCCATTTCCGTCAGTCATCTTGGCATCAATTTCCCGCCCTGCAATCGGTAGAAAGGCGACACTTAAAAAATTTTGTGATGTGACTTATTTTCTGTGCAAGAACGTCTCAGTGTGTCAGCATTGTGAATGTTCCTCAATGTGCATAATTTGGTAGGCTGATTGTTTCATCATTTTATGTCATTTCATCTCATGTGACGTAATTGTCTTCAATGGCATTAAATAACTCTGGGACTGCCATGGCAACATGTAGAGATGACATTTCTTTCTTTTTTTTAATCAAATTTTTGTTTTTAAAAACCATCAAAAGGTATTACATGAATTAATGCTTTTGGAGATACGAGACAGTGGAGTGCATTAAGGCACTCAGATTTACTGTGACACATAATTTAAGTGATGAAGATTATGGGTCCTGGGAGGTCAGCTTGACGACTGTCAGCTTGACGACTGTGTGTACTGGTGGGGTGTTACACCTGGTGGCAAGAGTTTATCAGGTGAGGAGGATGTCCCTCCTAAAGTTATGGGAGAATATATCCTCATGCTTCCCTAAATTTGCTGAACTACTGCAGTATGAGATAAATGAATAAAATGGTAGATTAAATTAATTTAATAGGAGTGGGAATGTATTTAAATAATTGATACATCATTTTTTAAAAGATAGTTACCCCTTGATGAAAAGGCTACTGATATGATATATCAAATGGTTGGCATTTTCATATATTTATCTTAATTATTCATACTTTTCAGTTAAGATGAAATCGTTAGCCTACTGGAAGGTTTGCAAGCGGCACTGTGCGATGTGCTCAATGCCGGAGTGGCTAATCGCGAGAATCGGTCCCGGTGGGCCGCTGGTTGTTGGGCTGGTGGCGAAGGATCGGGAAACGCAGTCATTGTATGAATGGATCACTTGCTGCAGTGTGGGCCGCGTGAGTTCTCTCTCCTCCTCACACACGCACAAAAAGCAACCACGGCCCCCACCAAGAACTTGGATGCTGATAGGGTGGCCCCTCCCAAATTCCATAATTGGTTGAACCCAAGTTTGTTTTAGATTATGATTGATCACCTGACGTACAGTTGAACTCGGAAGTTTACATACACTTAGGTTGAAGTCATTAAAACTAATTTTTAACCACTCCACAGATTTAATGTTAACAAACTATAATGTTGGCAAGTCAGTTAGGACATCTACTTTGTGCATGACACAATACATTTTTCCAACAATTGTTTACAGACATATTATTTCACTTTTTTAAACTCACTATATCACAATTCCAGTGGGTCAGAAGTTTGCATACACTATGTTGACTGTGTCTTTAAATTTCTTATATTTGTTCGCATATCCTTTGCATGCCATGACTTTCTGATGACCTGTGACCCAACAACATCAAAAGACAAGCGATACTATAATGTCTCTGCATTTGAATGGATCTCTATGGGAATTGGGGGGTGCGACTAGATTTAGCTGTAAATTACACTGGAACAGTATGCAAACACATCGTTGGCTAAATGGCTCTAAGTCATCAAGGGTCTGATGTATCAAACAAGCCTTAAATCATTACTCTGCTGCCAGAAATACAGTAGATATGGATGGATAACTTGAAGGGTTTCTTCTCCTGACTTATTTTTCCATAGAGTTCAGTAGGAAAATTTGTCAGGAGAAACAACCCTTAAAGTGATTCATCCATATCTACTGCATATCTGGTAGCAGAGTGATGGTTTGAGGCTTGTTTGATACCTCAGACCCTTAATGACTTACAGCCATTTTACCAACCATGTATTCCATACTGTTCCAGCATAATTTACAGCTAAATCTGTACAACTGTACTTAGCTTAGTTTACGAGTTTGTGCCAGACGAAGATGCTAAAATGGAGCATAAAATAAGAAAAGGCTAGGATAAAAAAAAAGAAAGGCACTGGAAGAAGAAGCGGCCAAATGTGCCAAATTAACCGACATATTTCGAACACAAACACAGCTGGTGACTGACAATGACAATGCTAATGAGAAAGCTAGCGTAGCCTGTAGTGTTAAGAGATGTCATAGGTGTGTAAAGCACAATATCATTGCATACAAACCACAATTAAAGTTTATTGTCAAGGAATTTTAAAGCATGACTGGTGTATTTACGAATAACAATAGTTAACCACAGTTTTTATTAATGGTCAGTGTTAACATTATTCAAGTGAGTCATATTGTACGTGATTCAATAACAATTTCATTTCATATTGAGTATACCTGAAAAATATGGCTGTTAGGGCCGTTAAATACCTAATGTTAGGGCAATATGCTTTATTTGCACATCATTAGCCTACTTACTGAAGTTGTACATAATAATAATTATTAGGCCATGAAAGGTATTATTCTTATTTATTATTATTATTATTATTATTGTTATGTTTTAAGTGACAGAGCAGAGTCTGCTGTTAGGCCAAGTCATTGATGAGGCAGTGCCAGGACCCAGCCATGAGCCCAGAAGCATCCCTGATGGCACAGGGAGAGCTGTACCACAGTGTGTGCAAAATCTAAATCTAAAGTCCAGACAATTAGTTCCAATATCACCACTATTCATTCCTATTTTACTTGTTATATCTTGTATATATATCATATAATTGTTCTACATTTAAAAAAAAGGATAATAAAAAGTTAATCAAAAGAGCTAAAATGGTCTATTTTTTATTGTGGAACACTCCACCCCCCCACACCCCCCCCCCCCCCCCCCCCCGCAATGTTCATTGCTCCTGTTGGCCGTCCAGGTGCCTGCAGCTTGCGCTCTGCGCACGCGTGTGATTCTCCTCACCCGCTGTGCATGTGCGTTCTTCTGACACCGCCGGCCAGAAGAACCGCAAGTTGTCTTCACTCTCCTGAGTGAGTCTCCTCCACGAGTTGTCCTCACTCTTCACTCGCCAGCAGCAGAGGTCATATGTGCGCACACTTGTGCATAGTTTGTGAATTGGACATTCCAAATTTTTTAAAATTAATTCTGTAGCTGTGTGCGTTTAGCGGAGTCTGGGTTCAAGCTCTTCTCTGCTTCAGTTATCAGTGCTGATATTATCCACAGGGTCTGGCAGGCCCAGCACTTGGACAGCAGTTGTTTTATGACAGCGTTTCTTTGGGTACCCTCTTCTCTCTCTGTCGGGAGAGAACCTGCATTATTTGTTACCGTAGCACTAAATATTCTTTAGGATTGTCAAAGCGAGACCAGAACATAAAGATTAAAGGGGACAGGCTCCACCGAGAGGGTACTGTGGTGACAGAGATTGGGCAGAAGTGGAGGATTGGAGGCTGTGTCTAATGCCCTCTGTTCCTTTTTCTCAGACTCATCCGAGTCTTCTCTCTCAGGAGAGGCCCCCAACGGGGATTCTGGGTACACAGCTGTTGTCATCACAACCACTGTCAGGGCGGAGCCTTTCATCGGCACAGCTAACGGCCTCCCGTCTCAGGAATATGCCATCAATCAGTTTTTGGTGCCGGCAGTGTTGTTCCTAATAAAAAATAAAGCAGGTTTGCATACACAGTTCTGCCAGCCTCTGCAGACACAACGATGGGCAATATATGTTTTATTGCGATGCACCACACTTCCCAAGCTGAGATGAAAACCAGCAATGCAGAATGTAATCACTGCAGCTGAATGCATGCACAATGTAGTCATTTCCTCTGAGTTTAAACAGTTAGCCACTGTGATGTGCCACTTAGGCCAGGTTATTCCCTGTCAGTAGCATAACAGCATTTTAACCATTTGCATGCCAAATGGAACATTCGCAGCTTAATTGTTACCAAGTAACCAGGGGAGGATGCTTAAGTCTAAAGTGCGGGAGTGCCAAGATTCGTACAGCAAACTAGACAAAATGCATCATGGCTGCTCGGGAATTTATGATAACCACGTAATTCCCCAACTTCCCTTCAGAACAGCATCCGTACAAATCCCTTTGCTCAGACAGAGACTATGCTCTGTGTGCTTAAAATGCATGGCCAGGCTGTACTAAACAAACGTGATGGAAAACGTCTCGACTCCAGTCAGTATTAAAAACAAAATTAGTCATGTTTATCCATTCCTGAACACACATTAAAAAAATGCAATTATTGAATGACTGCAAGGAAGATTTAATTGCCTTGAATTATTTGTGTGCTGAGCCCATTATACCTCTGCATAAATTCTTAAGTAAAAGCTTATTTAAAAGGAAGGTGGTGCCAGGCTGATCCTTAAACACCTGAGTTGGACCGAGACTGTTAGTGTGCTACAGACTGTTAGTGTGCTGTAGACTGTTAGTGTGCTACAGGCTGTTAGTGTGCTGTAGACTGTTAGTGTGCTACAGACTGTTAGTGCTGTAGACTGTTAGTGTGCTACAGACTGTTAGTATGCTGTAGACTGTTAGTGTGCTGTAGACTGGCAGTGTGCTACAGACTGTTAGTGCTGTAGACAGTTAGTGTGCTACAGACTGTTACTGTGCTTTAGACTGTTAGTGTGCTACAGATTGTTAGTATGCTGTAGACTGTTAGTGTGCTGTAGACAGTGAGTATGCTACAGACTGTTACTGTGCTTTAGACTGTTAATATGCTGTAGACTGTTAGTGTGCTACAGGCTGTTAGTGTGCTGTAGACTGGCAGTGTGCTACGGACTGTTAGTGCTGTAGACAGTGTGCTACAGGCTGTTAGTGTGCTGTAGACTGTTAGTGTGCTACAGGCTGTTAGTGTGCTGTAGACTGGCAGTGTGCTACAGACTGTTAGTGCTGTAGACAGTGTGCTACAGGCTGTTAGTGTGCTGTAGACTGTTAGTATGCTGTAGACTGTTACTGCTGTAGACAGTGGCTACAGACTGTTAGTGTGCTGTAGACAGTGAGTGTGCTACAGACTGTTAGTGCTGTAGACAGTTAGTGTGCTATAGACTGTTAGTGCTGTAGACAGTGAGTGTGCTACAGACTGTTAGTGTACTGTAGACTGTTAGTGTGCTACAGGCTGTTAGTGTGCTGTAGACTGATAGTGTGCTACAGACTTTGTTTGCTGTAGACAGTGAGTGTGCTACAGACTGTTAGTGCTGTAGACTGTTAGTATGCTGTAGACTGTTAGTGTGCTGTAGACTGTTAGTGTGCTACAGACTGTTAGTGCTGTAGACTGTTAGTGTGCTGTAGACTGTTAGTGTGCTGTAGACTGTTAGTGTGCTGTAGACTGTTAGTGTGCTGTAGTCTGTTAGTGTGCTGTAGACTGGCAGTGTGCTACAGACTGTTAGTGCTGTAGACAGTTAGTGTGCTACAGACTGTTACTGTGCTTTAGACTGTTAGTGTGCTACAGATTGTTAGTATGCTGTAGACTGTTAGTGTGCTGTAGACAGTGAGTGTGCTACAGACTGTTACTGTGCTTTAGACTGTTAGTGTGCTGTAGACTGTTAGTGTGCTACAGACTGTTAGTGTGCTACAGACTGTTAGTGTGCTGTAGACTGGCAGTGTGCTACGGACTGTTAGTGCTGTAGACAGTTAGTGCGCTACAGACTGTTACTGTGCTTTAGACGTAGTGTGCTACAGATTGCTAGTGTGCTACAGGCTGTTAGTGTGCTGTAGACTGGCAGTGTGCTACAGGCTGTTAGTATGCTGTAGACTGTTAGTGCTGTAGACAGTGTGCTACAGACTGTTAGTGTGCTATAGACTGTTAGTGTGCTGTAGACAGTGAGTGTGCTACCGACTGTTAGTGTGCTGTAGACAGTTAGTGCGCTACAGACTGTTACTGTGCTTTAGACGTAGTGTGCTACAGATTGCTAGTGTGCTACAGGCTGTTAGTGTGCTGTAGGCTGGCAGTGTGCTACAGGCTGTTAGTGTGCTGTAGACTGTTAGTATGCTGTATACTGTTAGTGCTGTAGACAGTGTGCTACAGACTGTTAGTGTGCTACAGACTGTTAGTGTGCTGTAGACAGTGAGTGTGCTACAGACTGTTAGTGTGCTGTAGACAGTGAGTGTGCTACAGACTGTTAGTGTGCTGTAGACTGTTAGTGTGCTGTAGATTGTTATTGCGCTGCAGACTGCTAGTGTGCTGTAGACTTTTAGGCTGTGACCGAATCAGCGCACTTGCCTAATATTGAGTATGCCAGTTGAGTATACTTTTTAAAAAAGCTGTTAAGTATGTGACAAATCTGAAAATTAAGTTTTCACTGTTAATAGTATGCAGGATATTTTTATCTATAAGATATATAAGTGTGCTGCAGAACTTTAGTGTGCTGTTGACTGTTAATGCGCTGTTTGCTCATGGGCATCAATTCAAAGAAGGTTCTGTGTACAAACCCCACGTCTATCTGATCCGGACGGCCTAATAAATGCTGACGCCTATGATTGTTTTGACACATCCATATAGTATAAAAATTTCTTATGGGGATTGCGATGTTGAATAAGCGCTGTTGTTTATATCATATCAGATGCTGGGTATGTTTACAAGACCAGTTGAAATGGCAGTGAATCATATTTCTCTGTTTTAATAGTGCTGAGGTTTCAGAGGCCCAATATGTGACACACACACCTTTCGGTTGAAGCCACGTGCAGCGCAGCGCGTGAGGTCATTCTTTCTGCCCCCTCTGACACTGTCATTAGTGACAGATTGTGCCCCCTGCACTGATAGTAGACACTATGTGGGATAAGTCCAGGCTGGTTCCGACAGCTGGCAGCCTCTCTGGTCATGTTAGAAATGAATGAGCCTTTTGAATGGCTCCAGCTTTAGAGCTCAGTTATTGGATGCTATTATCAAACTATGCTCTTTTTTTTGTAATGATTTTCTCCTTTTATCTCCCGATTTTGAATGCCCAATCATATTCATAATGGGCCCTCATTGCCGCGCAACCCCTGCTCTTGATTGGTGAGAGCGCGGGCAAGTGCTCTCTCTTCCAAAGCATGTGATGCTGTAAGCACCACTTCTCATCACGCCGCAGTCACGCTCACACAGACATGAGGAGCTCAATAGGTACGTAACTCGGTGAGATGATGTCATCCCAGCCTCCTGAGGCCCTCCCGTCCGTGGTTAACGCCAATGTGAATTATGCATAGCGCCGTGGGGTTGGCATGGTCCGGATACAATGGCAGGTAGTGGTGCCCATCCAGGCGCTAGAACAGGGGTGGGGAACCTCATCCGAAAAGACACCCGATTCAACTAAATAACTAATCATGGTCTTCAATCAAGACCTTGACAAGTAGAATCAGGTGTCTTAGTGCTGGGCTAAATCAAAAGCCTGCACCCACACCGGCCCTTTTTGGATGCGGTTCTCCACCCCTGCACTAGAACAATGCCTTAACTGGATCGGCCACACAGCAGCCCTATCAAATCTCTTCTGTAGACCACCTCATACTTCTCAACTATTGGTTAAAAACCGAGATTAAGTTGCACAGTTTATTTGCTTAAGACACCTTTAGTTAATTTAAATTCTCTTGAAAACGTGTTTCAGTTTTTATTTAATATGAAATGAACAGTCTCTTGGCTAATCTGTACATGTAGCATAAAATCTACTCCTGTGTGTGTGTGCGAGTGAGTGTGTAGGTTTCAAGTCTTGTAGACAAATAAAATCAGATGTCACACATGCACATATACACTAACTAAAAAACAAAAAAAGACATTTAACCACCTAATATTACTTTTATGGGAAATCTGAAACAACCTGTCTGCGTGGCGTATATTCATGTCCCCCAAAGCTCTATTCCTGCATACTCTATGCACATTGGTCTGCTGCTTGTAATGTTTATCTTGAGAATTCTGCTGACTCATCAGCATGTAGATTGAAATGAACAGGTGCACGTATGACAATGGCGCACGGTAGCTGTAATTCACAGCGCCGGCCTCCCTTCATCATAAATTCCTGATGGCAGTTTGTTTTATAAAGCATTGGATGGCTTTAGTGTGTCGTTATCTCAGTCTGATTATTTCTCACAATTATGCCCGACACCAACTTGGCCGACTGAAATATTGTACAAATATCGTCCCTTTATCTCTTCCCTCCTTTCGCTCGCTTTTGTGTGTGTTCATTTTTGCGGGAAAAATTTCACAGCTTTAATTTTCTGTGTAATTCCAGAAGGCAGATCTCTGTCAGCAGTAATGGCGTTTTACCTTTGTTTTTCTTGGTGAATTCAAATAGGAGCCAAAATCTGCTCTAATTGTTGGATGTTGCAGAAGCATTTGAGTGCAACAGTAGTTCAGTAATATGTTTTGTTTGTAATCCGCCAGATAGACATAGAATGGAATGCCTGTTTATCACATTGTGAAATGATGAATACACATGTAGCATGTAATCATAAAAATGTAATTCACTTCAATTCTGTTGAGTTCACACCAGGTGTGAGTCTTACAATATATTAGGTCAGATTTTATCTCTCCACAACCTGCATATTATAATGGCTGTTGACTCAGTAGCAGTTGTCTACATTTAGTTAGTTATATAATTGCAGACAGTGTATCGTATTTTCCTGTAATATCAGCATTGAAACCCACTGTAAATGGCAATATGGTAATATTCACAAATTAGTCAGGGACATTGATGCAGTTGGTGAGATTGCGGGGTGTAGAGCGCTCACTAACAAGAAATATAATGGTGCAGTCTTGCAAGACAAATGAGAGTTAGGCTACGATTTGTTCAATATGAAAAGCAGTGATCCAATCAACATAATTCCCGATACATTTTATTGCTGAAACAACCTACCAGTTCAAAGGAGCATTTAGAGACCTTTAGTCATTTCTAGCAGTACAGTCAACAGTCTTGGTGCCAGGCTATATTGGTATAGTAGCAGTGGTATAAAATATGATTTATATGAAAAATATAATGTAAATGAATTTGTTTCTGTCATGTTCTTGCCTTCTACTGCAGATAAATGAGAGAGGAATGTTAACAAGTTTCTAAACGGGTATTTGTGAGCAGCAGTCCAGATGTAACGTATAATATCTTATCTTGTATACCCCGCTTATAACTGTGGTCCCCTTTCAATAACAATTTCTCTATGTAGGCCAAAGGTCAAAACATCTAAGTAGGAGCACTGCTGTGTTGCGCTAATCAGGGGATTTGCTTCCTCATTCCAGTGGATGCACAGGCCAGCCTCTCAGGGCTATTAGCGAATTAGCCTTTATAGCATCTGTATTGGAGGAATCCAGTCCTTTATCACAGTAATCTCGACCGATGCGGCCGTCTGTTCAGCCCTTGTTCCCTTCAGAATCGAGCCACGTTTTCTCCATGTTGTTTTCTGCTCCTCTGAAGCAGTGGAGCTGGGCTGGCTCGGTCTCTGCTTTGTTGAGCTGAAGCCGAACAAGCATAACCGCTAATTCTGCCACTACACTGCTGATGTCTGGTGACGTGCCACTGTTCTCCTGGGTTTTGGGACTGCTTCGGCTTTCTGTGGTAGCTCTGTGACAAGCTTTTACTACACTGCGTCATATAGTCAGTAAGGCTAAAAGTGGTACCACTACCATTGTTTTTAAATGTGTTTGTTTCTGGGTAAAGGGCTGGCGTTGAGCCGACTCGTCACGTCACGTCACAGTGCTGCTCGGCCACATTGCATCATGGGTCGCAGGCTGTTTTAAATTCCGCCTCATTTTGAGTTCCGGGAAGCTGGCATGTCAACCAACGCATGCATACCTGCCGTGCTTACAAACCCTTTTACGAAACTATCCTGTGGTAGGCTTGTTGTCCAGAGGCTTGGTTAGTTTGGTGTGGCAGTGATACATAAGATTGCTTGGGGAGTTAATGGAGAGATAAGCCCCCCCAAATCCCCAAATCCCTACTCCCCCCTGCCTCTGCTGTAACACTTGCTTGAGGACATTATCATTGATAATGTTATGACTTACATAAAATCATATCCATTTCCACTTCGGAATGGGTACGTCTGTTGGCCATTCCACTAGGGCAATATTAATACTGTTTGTGTGCGACAATTAACAACTCATGCCTGTGTTTTCATACCCATAGACTGTTGTGTCATATTTCAGTATTGTGCTTATATTTTTTTCTTATGAATAAGAAATGAAGAAACTGTATCTATGGTGATTATGTTCCTGGGTACACTGAAATATTTCAAAATAAAAAAAGAGGGCTGTATGGGTTAAATTATAGTCCAAGTTGAAATGAAGTTCTTAATTAAGATCATCTCTGAGCCACACAGGAGAGGGTGACTGGTGTACTGGTGATTGCTCCTTGTCCTTGGAAACAATCCAAGAGTGAAATTATTCAAAACCAGACTAACCCTGTCATGTCTTACACAATTACATGTAAGGTGGAAACGTACACGCACACCTGCATACACACACACACACACACACACATGCACACATGCACACACATACACAACACACCGCACCACACCATAGTCATACACACATAAAAAAAACACACACACACACACACACACACACACACACACACACACAGAAAAGCATCCATCACAAGCATCCGAAGTTCCCTTCAACATAACCATCTCAGTGTACATAATCCTGAGGCAATGAAATAATTTATTTTACCCATATAAATGCGTGTACACACTAACTTTGTTAGTAACTGCAGCTATAATAGATTAATTGTGTGGAGCTATTGATATGTGATTGCAGTGAGCATGTACATATTTTGTCTACAGAGTGTTGCCGTTTAAGGGCTTCAAAGCAGAGGCGGCATATGCCGACTGCCGATGCAGTACTTCAGTTTAGAAAGGCTGATAAATGAGGGGGCTAAGTGAAGATGGTTCACAAGCCTGCGTCTCTACATCTTTTTTTTTGTGTGAGGCTCTTGGAGAAATCCTGACAGATTAATAGATTTCCGCCTCCTAGAGAGGTCAAGGGAGGCATGGAAGGAGGTCAAGCAGTGTAGGAAGGTCTCTTTCCTGAAACCATCTGTAAAGGTTTTTTTTAATTTTTTTTTAATTTTTTTAAATTTTTTAAATTTTTTAAATTTTTTTTTTTTTGGTGGTGGTGGTGATCTGAAAATTTGTGTTACTACTCAGTAATTACTGTAAATACAGTAAAGAAATGTGTGTGTTTGTGGGGGATTGGGACAAAGAAAATACCAATGAATAAGCGCATGGTTTTATGCAGCAGTCATGGTTTAAGAGTGTGCCTCGATTTGGCATCTCGGCTGACTTGCCGTACGCCGTGCTGACCAACAGCCAAGCTTTAGCTGAGCAGTGCTCGACTTTTAAGGAAGGTGTGGTTCCTGTTTTCAGGCCGTGATAGGATTTCTGGAGAGGAAATAATGGTATGGTGGAAAGGCCACCTCGGGAGATTATCCACCTCAATGTGCGGAGGAGTCTGGAGGGCAAAGCCGTTAAAGTGTATTAAACATTATAACTGTCGTATTGATTTAATGCAGCGCTGCTGATATTTATATATTTATGAGGGATTAATTAAATACTATTTAGTGCGTCCGAAGCCAAATCCATTATGGAAAAAAAATAACACGCATGAATCAGCAGAAAGCGCGCCCTAGAAAGTGTATTTATTAGCCTTCTCTATAACCTCTGCTCAAGGGTACAGCAGCAAGAAGCTCATAGGAGTAGATCATGCACATGTGCTTTATATTTATTGATAAATATTGCCATTAAATTGGAAAAATTTGTCACTTGGACATTGATGGCCTGGAGGTGGTGCAGGTTTTTGGGATTACTTAGCAGCTAGTTTAATATCACAGACTGTATCCTGCTTAACCCATTTGACTATTTGCTGTGATAGATCTCTCGTTACATTTCTGTTACCTTTGGTTTACACCGGGCCGGCCAGCGGAGGATGGGCTCCCCCTCTCTAGCCAGGGTTTACACCGGGCCGGCCAGCGGAGGATGGGCTCCCCCTCTCTAGCCAGGGTTTACACCGGGCCGGCCAGCGGAGGATGGGCTCCCCCTCTCTAGCCAGGGTTTAAACCAGGCCGGCCAGCGGAGGATGGGCTCCCCCTCTCTAGCCAGGGTTTACACCGGGCCGGCCAGCGGAGGATGGGCTCCCCCTCTCTAGCCAGGGTTTACACCGGGCCGGCCAGCGGAGGATGGGCTCCCCCTCTCTAGTCAGGGTTTAAACCAGGCCGGCCAGCGGAGGATGGGCTCCCCCTCTCTAGCCAGGGTTTAAACTAGGCCGGCCAGCGGAGGATGGGCTCCCCCTCTCTAGCCAGGGTTTACACCGGGCCGGCCAGCGGAGGATGGGCTCCCCCTCTCTAGCCAGGGTTTACACCGGGCCGGCCAGCGGAGGATGGGCTCCCCCTCTCTAGCCAGGGTTTACACCGGGCCGGCCAGCGGAGGATGGGCTCCCCCTCTCTAGCCAGGGTTTACACCGGGCCGGCCAGCGGAGGATGGGCTCCCCCTCTCTAGTCAGGGTTTAAACCAGGCCGGCCAGCGGAGGATGGGCTCCCTCTCTCTAGCCAGGGTTTACACCGGGCCGGCCAGCGGAGGATGGGCTCCCCCTCTCTAGCCAGGGTTTACACCGGGCCGGCCAGCGGAGGATGGGCTCCCCCTCTCTAGCCAGGGTTTACACCGGGCCGGCCAGCGGAGGATGGGCTCCCCCTCTCTAGCCAGGGTTTACACCGGGCCGGCCAGCGGAGGATGGGCTCCCCCTCTCTAGTCAGGGTTTAAACCAGGCCGGCCAGCGGAGGATGGGCTCCCTCTCTCTAGCCAGGGTTTACACCGGGCCGGCCAGCGGAGGATGGGCTCCCCCTCTCTAGCCAGGGTTTACACCGGGCCGGCCAGCGGAGGATGGGCTCCCCCTCTCTAGCCAGGGTTTACACCGGGCCGGCCAGCGGAGGATGGGCTCCCCCTCTCTAGCCAGGGTTTACACCGGGCCGGCCAGCGGAGGATGGGCTCCCCCTCTCTAGCCAGGGTTTACACCGGGCCGGCCAGCGGAGGATGGGCTCCCTCTCTCTAGCCAGGGTTTACACCGGGCCGGCCAGCGGAGGATGGGCTCCCCCTCTCTAGCCAGGGTTTACACCGGGCCGGCCAGCGGAGGATGGGCTCCCCCTCTCTAGCCAGGGTTTACACCGGGCCGGCCAGCGGAGGATGGGCTCCCCCTCTCTAGCCAGGGTTTACACCGGGCCGGCCAGCGGAGGATGGGCTCCCCCTCTCTAGCCAGGGTTTACACCGGGCCGGCCAGCGGAGGATGGGCTCCCCCTCTCTAGCCAGGGTTTACACCGGGCCGGCCAGCGGAGGATGGGCTCCCCCTCTCTAGCCAGGGTTTACACCGGGCCGGCCAGCGGAGGATGGGCTCCCCCTCTCTAGCCAGGGTTTACACCGGGCCGGCCAGCGGAGGATGGGCTCCCCCTCTCTAGCCAGGGTTTACACCGGGCCGGCCAGCGGAGGATGGGCTCCCCCTCTCTAGCCAGGGTTTACACCGGGCCGGCCAGCGGAGGATGGGCTCCCTCTCTCTAGCCAGGGTTTACACCGGGCCGGCCAGCGGAGGATGGGCTCCCCCTCTCTAGCCAGGGTTTACACCGGGCCGGCCAGCGGAGGATGGGCTCCCCCTCTCTAGCCAGGGTTTACACCGGGCCGGCCAGCGGAGGATGGGCTCCCCCTCTCTAGCCAGGGTTTACACCGGGCCGGCCAGCGGAGGATGGGCTCCCCCTCTCTAGCCAGGGTTTACACCGGGCCGGCCAGCGGAGGATGGGCTCCCCCTCTCTAGCCAGGGTTTACACCGGGCCGGCCAGCGGAGGATGGGCTCCCCCTCTCTAGCCAGGGTTTACACCGGGCCGGCCAGCGGAGGATGGGCTCCCCCTCTCTAGCCAGGGTTTACACCGGGCCGGCCAGCGGAGGATGGGCTCCCTCTCTCTAGCCAGGGTTTACACCGGGCCGGCCAGCGGAGGATGGGCTCCCCCTCTCTAGCCAGGGTTTACACCGGGCCGGCCAGCGGAGGATGGGCTCCCCCTCTCTAGCCAGGGTTTACACCGGGCCGGCCAGCGGAGGATGGGCTCCCCCTCTCTAGCCAGGGTTTACACCGGGCCGGCCAGCGGAGGATGGGCTCCCCCTCTCTAGCCAGGGTTTACACCGGGCCGGCCAGCGGAGGATGGGCTCCCCCTCTCTAGCCAGGGTTTACACCGGGCCGGCCAGCGGAGGATGGGCTCCCCCTCTCTAGCCAGGGTTTACACCGGGCCGGCCAGCGGAGGATGGGCTCCCTCTCTCTAGCCAGGGTTTACACCGGGCCGGCCAGCGGAGGATGGGCTCCCCCTCTCTAGCCAGGGTTTACACCGGGCCGGCCAGCGGAGGATGGGCTCCCTCTCTCTAGCCAGGGTTTACACCGGGCCGGCCAGCGGAGGATGGGCTCCCCCTCTCTAGCCAGGGTTTACACCGGGCCGGCCAGCGGAGGATGGGCTCCCCCTCTCTAGCCAGGGTTTACACCGGGCCGGCCAGCGGAGGATGGGCTCCCCCTCTCTAGCCAGGGTTTACACCGGGCCGGCCAGCGGAGGATGGGCTCCCCCTCTCTAGCCAGGGTTTACACCGGGCCGGCCAGCGGAGGATGGGCTCCCCCCTCTCTAGCCAGGGTTTACACCGGGCCGGCCAGCGGAGGATGGGCTCCCCCTCTCTAGCCAGGGTTTACACCGGGCCGGCCAGCGGAGGATGGGCTCCCCCTCTCTAGCCAGGGTTTACACCGGGCCGGCCAGCGGAGGATGGGCTCCCCCTCTCTAGCCAGGGTTTACACCGGGCCGGCCAGCGGAGGATGGGCTCCCCCTCTCTAGCCAGGGTTTACACCGGGCCGGCCAGCGGAGGATGGGCTCCCCCTCTCTAGCCAGGGTTTACACCGGGCCGGCCAGCGGAGGATGGGCTCCCCCTCTCTAGTCAGGTTCCTCCTGAGATTTCCCACTGGGGAGTTTTTTTTCTCACCCCCGTTTGAGTGTTTCTCTTCCCACTGGGAAGTTTTTAACCCCACTTTCTTTTTGGGGCTCATGCCTGTTTTTTTCCCCAGTTTCCTTCTATTTCTCTGTATAGCATCTTTGTGACAGTTCTCTGTTAAAAGCGCTGTACAAATAAAATTGAAATGAAATGAAATTAAATAGGGACGCCAGCCGGGTTCCATCCAGGTGTGAGCCATACAGGTGGGACACAACTGCTGGTGTCAGTGCTGCACCAATCAGAGCCTGCGATTCACAACATTCATGTCGCGTTATATCTCTCTATTGGCCTTTTTTCATTTATAGTATTTGATCAGCAGAAAAAAAAAATCTGCAAATTACTCTTATCTAGAGGAACTTGTAGAATATAAAAAGGCTAGATAAACAAATCAGTTATGCAGTTCAAACAAAAGAAAGTGTATTTGTATCAAACAGCGCTTCAGTGAACACACTAACATTCACAAGCACTACAGTGGAGGGAAAAAATCTTAATCAAAATTAAGAGCACTATACCTTTATTTGAAAGTGCACCAAAAACCAAGGTCTGTTTTACTGTGTGTCAAGGTCTGTTTTACTTCGTCCCTGTGCAAGATTTTCTGGAAAATCTGCCCACGGCCCCCTTTTTAAGAGCGCCCGCATCGTTTTTGTGTTAAATTATTTACTGATTCTCAAATTCTGTTGATTCCTTGCTTTGCCCCTCTCGTTCTGTGAAGGAAACAGAACGAGGGAATATTTCACCCAGTGCTGTTCTGTCGCTTAATCTTTAAAGATGCAAATGCCATATGAGTAATGATTTAGCTGAAAGGAAAGTAAAGACAACTCGTTCTCATTGACAGATCCGCAAAGGGATGTTCCGGAAGGTAATGACCCTGCCATGATGTGCAAAAAGCCTGGCTTTGCCCCATTTCTATCTGCAGTGGTGACACTCCTGACCGATTGCTCGCTCGTTCACAAAAGCAGCCAGAAAGCTTTATTTTGATTACACTACCTCTCTGGGTGGAGTCTGGATTATTCACAGGATTGCTGTTGAAGCCATGTCTCCCTTTGTGAGCTTATTAAGGGGAGTGTCCTCACTCTTGTTCCTGACAGGGGATTTGTCTCCCTCTACAGTCCTCTTTGTGGAATTGCACTTCAGTGCCTCGCACTATAACCATGCAACCTGACAGCAGTCGATAAGCCTTTTAAACATTTAAGAGACCCCCCCCACCCCTGCTTTAGTGTATGGAAGCCTTTAATTTGCCCCTGCCATGAATTCTGGGAAGGGCTACAGGGCTACCCTCCTCTAAAGTTTCCACAGAGAAGACACACTGTTCTCCACCCTCATTTTGTTTCAAAGTCCATTAATTTCCCAGAGAGGGTTATGTTGAATATGATTGGCAGCGGTGAAGCGGTGTTGCTGGTTGGTGTTATTGACGCAGTGCCTGAGGATGACATCCGGAATAATCCGGCATCCTACCCAAGGCAAAGAGTAGGCCTGCGCAGAGAAGCTTTATCTGAAGAACATGTCACAACGTAATTCAAGGTTCACTGCATTGTTGTTCAAAGCCTGTCAAAATCTAAAATATTAAGAGTGGTTGTTTATCGTCCTGGGAAAGTGAGAGATTTTGACCTTTTCCACATGCCTTTCCGGTAAATAGGCAGACTGCAGTATTGCTGGCATGTGAGCCTTTCGCTGACATGTCAATGCTCTTCGCAAAATAAATG
>CM056378.1:118702608-118710108 GCA_029718625.1 Synaphobranchus kaupii
GCGAGGCAATGCCGCACTAAAACATAGCAGCTTAAAAATGGCAGGAACATCATGTCATTGTAAAGTGCAACAAGAAAGTAATCTTGGGATGTAGACCGTCAAGCGCCACCAAAACGTCACATACATAACATCCATATGTGTGACATTGACAATATAAAAGCAACACGTAATTGTAATTGAAATGATCCAAATGTATGGCGTCTTAAATAATGGCATTAATTAAAGGGTATATCAACAATATTTTGATGGCTAGCTGAGGACTACAAAGTTGATGTCTGGCTGATTACTCTTAGTTGTCTTCAAATATTTTCACAATTTGGAAATTGACTTTGTAATAACCGCAGCCGGAAAAATATGTGATTCAGATAAGATATTGCTCTATTTTTTTTTTCTAACAGACGCCCTTTTTGCTCCGAGCCTGATTCATATACTCAGTCCTGACAATGTGTGTTATCATTGAAACTAAACTTGAAGGGGGGAAGATTTTTCTGCACACTGCCAATACAGAGGAGCAAAGGAAACCCCCCCCCCCCCCCCCCTCCTGAAGTATTGGAGTTGGACATGGTATAGCGGTAACTCCAGGATGACTCATTACTCTGGCATGTCTTTCAATTCCCAGCTGCCCTCTCTCAGCTTATTGGAAATACAGACCCCCACTGCAGGTCCCGGCTCTAAACTACTGGAGGCCCAAAATGTTGTTTGGAGGCCCCCATTTGAGTTATATCCTACCCCCCCCCCCCCCCAGGCACAAAGGGGGAGGGGGGGGGTGCGATTGCAGACTGGGGGCGGGTGGGGGGGGGGGTGGGGGTTGGATTTGTGTTGCGCGCCCAAGGGGAGGGGGGTATTGGGGGAATGCAATTGCGGACCCGGGTGTGGAGGTTGGTGAGGGGAAGGGGTATGACTGCGGGACTTGGGGGGGGGGGGGGCGGGGGGGAGGGGGGGGGGGGGGGGGGGGCTAGACACATGGGGCCCTCTTCAGATAGAAGGGGGACCTTGGCGAATGCCTGTGTTGCCTAAGCCTACAACTGGCTCTGCGCTAGTGAAGAAAGCTACTCTCTAATTCAGAACTAAAAGATCCTCAGTGCTTCCAGAAGGGAGTAGTGGAAAAAGTAATGAAGTCGGAAAAAAAGAAAAGGGGTGCAAGACTAAGTTTAAGAAAAATCACTCAATTAAGTTTTAATAGCCTTTGTTCTGTAAAATTGCAATTATTTATATTTCCAGTTAAAAACATTCTGAGAGATCCCTGTCAGACACAAATAAACATTTTAATGATAACACATTTTATTTAAATTAGTGGTGGTCGTAGGAAGACCCCCCTGCAGGCGATCTGTTCTGTGGCAATGTTTAGCTTTGTCAAATTAGGAGGAGAAGTCATCTCAACACTAGATAAGGCTAAATATTTCCTCAGCACTTGTAGTTTTATGTCAAAATGTCAAAACTCAACCAGTTGAAAACTACCTAAATAATTTTATATACTAGGCCTAGTTAGGCCTATTTTCCATGTGGTTTTATCTATCACAAACAATTCAGTTTTAAATTAGTAAGAAGTTCCCACTTTCCACATAATAATTAACAGATAATTATTATCAAAATAGTGGAATAAACAACCTCAAATACTGCAAGCAAAATATGTGATTCCAGTAATCATCATTTAACACTTGAAAGAAACAATTATCCTAAGGACACATGACAATCATTTTAAAATATATTTTCTTGAGTTTCTTGAAACCCTAATTATGGACAATATTAAAAAATCATGAAATACCTTTAATGACCACAAGTGGCCGCTGTTTAATCATATTAAAAATGACGGAAAATGCAAGACGAGCTTCCAAAATTTGACCATGGGACTCTCTCTGTATGTACTAGTTTGACAGCCATGATTGAACTTCCCCAAGTTTAAAAAACTATTAATTGTTCTGCGTTGTACTCTTAATTATCATTTCTCCACTAAGGCCGTGTTTATCAAATGAATAATGCTTTTCAGTATCCATATAAGAATTGCTAATCAGTCAGTTAATTCCTCAGATAGCTCATTTAATTTATTTTCAGTAATGTACACTGTGACAAATACTTAATTTTAAAAAAATTGAAATTGTATTCAATATATTTATAGAAAGAGTGACAAGTGCTAAAATGCGAAAATTGTGGAGGAAACTTAGGGGTAATGAAAAATGGCCAGAAACAAAAAATTGCTGTGAGCCATACCTGAATCCTGTTAAAATCTTTAATGTTTTCACTAACTCAAATTCATCAAAAAGAATGAATGGAATGAAAACCAATAGTCATTGGGAAGCTCCAGGTAGTGTTGGTAGGTCAGATAAATATGGGGACAGTTGACTCAGGTTTCCATATTCCATATCCATTTAGCAGTTTGCTATGATTTTCACTGGTAAAAAACAGCATTACTTGCACAGTAGACTGATGTCTGATTGCACGTGCAGCGCATTATAAAAATAGCCCCCAAAAAAAACAAATTGAAAAAAAACTGTGGCTTTAATTGTTTTGCACCCACAAGTTCATTTTCAGAGTAGCCCAGTTGTGCAAGAAAAATGACGGATAGGGCAACACTTCCTCCAGAGTTTGGGGACCCCCTGCCAAAGGATCACCTTTGTTTTTGCCCGTTTTGCATCCTTGTTGATTAAATGTTCCAGAGATACAATTTGCTCATTTGTAACAGATTAAGACACATTGTAATCAGTGAATAACAGAAGATTAACTGAAATACATACGTACATAGCAGTGTACACTGTAAGTGGTCCTTGAGAATGTTTTTAAAAGTTTCTAATTACACTTCTTTTCTTACTTGTCTCCTTTGAAAGCGAGGCAAACGCAATCAATTGAAATAACTAGAAGTCAGTAAAGTCTGTGAGCTTTATAGATCCCAGTTGTTTTAAATCGCAATTATAAGCTGCTGAATGTTTTTATTACCTTATTTCCCACCCCCCCCCCCCCCATAAATGTGAGTCCATCCCCTTTAGGCAACCCTGGTCCTGGAGTGCTGGAGATGGTCCTGGTTTTTGCGCCATCATAAACCTATAACTACAAAAACTGTATTAATTAATCAGTTGGATGGATTAATCAGGTTTAATAAATGCAGGTGACCATGTGCTGGAGGCACTCGGTATTTCACCATTCAGAATATTCCGACATTTAATCAATCAAACCCATCAAACTGCCCACATCTGCCCAAAACAACAGCAACAATAACAACAAAATTGTTTCTTAAATCCCATGAGGTGCTTCAGACCACAGCTATACTGTATAAAAGAGGACTGATTCAGGCCACAGCTTATACTGTATAAAAGAGGACTGATTCAGGCCACAGCTATACTGTATAAAAGAGGACTGATTCAGGCCACAGCTATACTGTATAAAAGAGGACTGATTCAGGCCACAGCTATACTGTATAAAAGAGGACTGATTCAGGCCACAGCTATACTGTATAAAAGAGGACTGATTCAGGCCACAGCTATACTGTATAAAAGAGGACTGATTCAGGCCACAGCTATACTGTATAAAAGAGGACTGAACAGGGGCTCAACAGCCAGGACAATGGAATTATAATAAAGGAGTCTTTATCCAAACAACTTCACTGGGACTTTCCCAAAATAAGGGAAAGCTGGACCACACAGAGATCAAAACAAAATGCACTTATAGACACACTCTTCCTGTTCATGATACAGTAAGTGTCGGGAGTGCTTTGTGTTACCCAGCTTTCCTTTATTCCAGGTTATTCCCAGTGAAGTTGTCTGTGTAAGGAGTTCTTTATTAGTCCATACCATTGGGGTAAATACCCTGCCAAGTGAAAACCTCCATCCATGGACAAGGCTTTCCCCAATAGCTATCGACACAAATCAGGACCTTGGTGTGTGTGTGTGTGTGTGTGTGTGTGTGTGTGTGTGTGTGTGTGTGTGTGTGTGTGTGTGTGTGTCCCTCGCGCTACACACACACTTCTCACTCTCACACATTACTCGTCATCAGAACCGTGTTTTTATTTTCACACTGTGCGGCACAGTCCGCAGGGTGGCCGATTTCACAAACCCGCGTACGAATCCCCTCCTGTGCGACTGGCGGTCCGATTCCCTGACGCGACCCTTCCTGTGCTGCCATTCTCATCTCTATCTCTAACTGCCTCTATCCTCCTGAATATTCCTCTATCTTCTATCTAAATAATTAAAAGAAATGTAGAACGAGAGCATAGTGCCCACTCTCTTTTTGGAGAAAAAAAAAATGCAGAATCTGCGATCCTGTTGGAAAAGCAAAGATAGCAATAACAATCACATGACATGCTAATTATATCATTTGACTGGGTAAGCTAGACAGGGAGAGAGCAGGACTGTGCTTTTCAAAGGGCATACGTTTCCTTAGTTAAAAGCTCCGAGAGCTGTATCTTGGTGTGCTTGTGTGATGGGGATTACCAGTGGCAGGTACAGGGAGGATCATGCACTATGCAGAGCTCCTTAGCCTCAGACTGTCCTTGACAACGGCCCTAGAGAACCTTGCCAGACTACCGAGAATCTGCTCAAGCATTTAAAGAAGGACTAGGACCCGGCTCGGCTGGCTTGTCACAATTAAACATTAACAGATGTGCACATACTGTTTGACCGTCACCTTTGATTTCTAGTTCAACGACAGCACTATTGCTTCGGCCGAGCATATCTAGCAGATAAAATGGTGAATGGCGGTCCTTTCGTGGTTTTCCTGGTTTTCCTGGTGCTATCTTTATAATCTGTATGTGTTTATGTGTGGAGGAGAGAGAGAAACAGAGAGAGAGAGTGAGAGAGAGAGAGAGAGAGAGAGAGAGAGAGAGAGAGAGAGAGAGAGAGAGAGAGAGGAGAGAGAGAGAGAGGGGGGATTATTGCACAATTGGCTACAGAGGGATTATAAATGCAGCTCCATTGGCTGTGGCTCAGCTTTTGGTTTCCTCTCTCTTCCTCTACATAAGTATGCGTGTGGCACTAGCAGCATGAACACACATCTGAGCCTGGCTTTCCAGTTTGACCTACAGCCGCACATTCCTTTCAGCTCACATAAAAGCAACAGAGAGACAGAGAGAGGTACAGAGAGAGAGAGAGAGGCAGAGACAGAGAGAGAGAAAAAGTACAGAGAGGAGAGAGAAAGAGTGAGAGAGCATGCGCATGCATGAGAGAGAGCAGCAATTGGTTTGAAAATGTGTGCATGTGCTTGTCTGTGAAAGAGAGAGAGAGGGAGAGAGAGAGAGGAGCGAGAGATTGAGAGAGAGAGAGAGAGAGAGAGAGGGGCGGGGGAGAAGGAGAGAGGCAGACTGTGCACTCCAGTGTAAGAGGGTGACGTTGAGAGAGAAAGAAAGAAGGCAACGAGTAGGGAAGAGAAGGAAGAATCTCACCACAGAGCTTGAATACAGCTGCAACAGAAAGTAAGACATTTTATGGTCAATGCTACATATCCTGTTTCATAATTCATGTTTTTTGTTCGCCCCTGGAACATGTTTTTCTAAATGCAGTCGGTCATATAGTTGACTTTACGTTTTTGTTTTCTTTCCTTTGGTTGATTTCAAAATGCTCACCATAAAACCTACGGTCTTGCAAAGATTTGTTATGTGCAGCCAACTGTGCACAGGCAGTTAGTTAGTTTGAAGCCTCCCTTGTTTATTTTATAGAATAAAATTTTCACATTTTTGTATGGTTTCAGACAGTAGACTCAAAGGAGGAACCAAAACTGACGAAGCCGGCATTTCGGCTCAAATATACAATGTGTTTGTGTGAAGGTTTCTGTGAATCCGACACATTCTACAGTTCATAATTAGGTAACTACAGGTAATAGTCAGGGAACTATAAACACATAGAAAACATGAATAAAACATGTTCTCTTAGTTTCTGTTTTAATTTGAGGCTGAAAGCAGTTAACATGCATGACAGTGTATTTCTGATTTCAGATAGAATTGAGGCATGTTGTAATGTGATATACTCATTTGACTGAAAATTGATTGACAAGATTTAAAAAAAAAAAAAATTCCCTTGTGGACCAGAATGCCCCCTGACATTGACAGAGATGGATAATACTCGGTTTATGACTGTAAGCATGCACGCGATAACCTCATTGACTGTCCGTCAGCGGGAGCGTTTATCTCCTCTTTGTTATTGGATTTTTACTGGCCTCTGTAGAGGGATAGGATCTTTAATTAAAGCCCCGCCGTGGCATCAGGCGAGCAGATACCACTGTTTCAATAGGACTACTGTTTCATCTCCTCTGTACGCCGCTGACAACATCGGGAGACGCTCCGTACTTTCACAGCCAGCCCGGAGACCCGGGTTCTTTAAGTAGCAAACATGTACCGTAGGTTGTGGCTAAGCTAATTTGTGAGTAACGAACACACACATCTGTTGGGGATTACCAAGGCCTTAGTGGTCAGGCAATGATGCAGCAGACTTTTCATATAATTTTTTTTAGATTGCTGCACTGTGATAGAAAATATGGAGAGATTCATAAAATGGTAAACATTCAATGTTGTAATAGTGATATGTCAGGAACTATGGAGGAACAGGATCAAAGTTTCCTGGCAGCTGAAGTCAATATTGGCCCCTCAAAGGTAGAGAATATAACAGGACCCTCTTTGGACATGTTTGTGACAGCAGTTGCAAGGGTGGGGATCAAGCCCTCTGAAATTAAATTTCCGAGAAGAGAATATGAATCAGGTCTGTTTGAATAGAACCGTTTGCATAGTTTAGATTCCATATTCTGGGTTCTGCCAGGGTAGGCAGCTGCAGCAGGATTCTCTGTGAGGGTCACTGTAGGTCATTCAGGGCTATGCAGGATCATGGGCTGTGTCTGAATAAATGCCCTTCCATACTATTGAGTATGCTTGTTGAGTACATTGGGGCTGTGTCCAAACCAACGCCCATCCATACTATTGAGCATGCTTGTTGAGTACACTGCATGAGAAAGTTGTTAAGTCGGAAAAAATGTTCTCTAAATGTAGTGAACTTTAAAATCTCAGGATGAAATACTTATTATAATTAAATACTTATTATACTTATCTGGGGTTTTCGCTGATAATAGTATGGACTATGGAAGATATTTTTCTGCATGTCAGACTGCATGTCACTAAACAGTATGCAGTAAACAGTACACAGTATGCTAATACACAGTACAAAGTACACAGTAGAAAGGGGCTCTGATTCGGGCACAGCCAATAGAAGGTGAACCACTTCAGGGGGTTAACTATACTTGGCTCCCATGATTTCCAACAGAGGGGTAACAAGAAAGGAAAGCAGTATTGCAGCCATGGAACAGACCATCAGTAATGCCTGGATATTCCAAATTAGGGAGGGTAAAAAAGTAGAATCAAATGTTGTTTTAAAAAATCTAAGATAATGACAAAATAAGCAAATTTGGGTAACACTTTACATTAAGTTGCACCTATACATGTGTAGTTAAATTGTAACAAATTTGGTAACAAGAGGTTATTACTGAGTAACTCCAATGTAGGTCACATGGAACAACAGTTAGCGGTATTCT
>CM056378.1:118712608-118717608 GCA_029718625.1 Synaphobranchus kaupii
GGTGACAGCGCAGGGCAAAAATGTTTTAATTAATGGAAATAATGGTGGGGTGTGTGGCGTGCGGTGTGCCATGTAACAGTTTCACACATTCTGGGCTCGCACTGCCTGACAAACGGCTTACATTATCCCTCATCTTACATGTATTTTATTAACACGTTAGATGTTTATCTGTGGCACTGCAGCATACCCAATGGCATATCCAGGCAGGTGGTAACTATCATGGGACGATGTGGCCTGTTGCCATAGTGATCAACATGTGCTCAACAACAGTCGTTATGATCCTGATTTTAAAAAGCTACGAAACATTTGTTAAAGCAAAAGATCAATAAGTGACACTTGGGGCCCTATCTTGGCGATCTTGGCGCTTAGTCCATTTAGGGCGTGTCCAAGTCCACTTTTGCTATTTTAACGGCCTGTTTTTTGGGCGCTAAGCACGGCGCAAGGTGCAACTGGGCTGAACCTAGTCTCTTCATTAATTATAGGTGTGTCTTGGGCGTGACATGCAATAAACCAATCAAAATGTCATATCCCATTCCTTTTAAAAGCCTACTTTTCCACCTTGGCGGATTGCTTATATGATGGCGAAACAGACATGCTCGTGCTTGTTTAGTGCGATCAAGGAATAGGCTATATAGATCAATAGTAGCCTATGATAAATATTATTCGGACAAACCATTATGAGTTCCCGGTAATTCCCGACAGTGCTGTTATTCTACAAAATATATGCGGTTAAATTTAGTTAAAGGCACCTGCAACAGCTGAGAATAAGCTACCAATGGCTTCCGTCTCACCTTAGAAAACGCCAAATTAGCCTGCTTGTTTAACGAATTTCGTTTGATTATGCAATGAAGCAATGAACTCATGTTCAAGCTTCATTCGAAGTTCATTACCTGCATTCTAATTTTGATTAATAAAATAAATAACGTTATTTTGCCTTAATGATGACAACAAATACAATAAAGCTGTCAGGTTGGCAACCCATAGGTTCACGCATATTTTCCCTTCTTTTATAATGTCCTGCTTTTTTAAAATTTATTTATTTATTTATTTATTTCGGCACGCATATAGTCACACTTCATCACAATTTCTGTAATATGCCCTGAACAAACACAGTACCTGCCGAAAAGGGATACGGAAAAAGCAGCCTGCTTATCAAAAGTCCCGCCCCAATTCCCAACTCAAATTTAAATGTTCACATTATACATTTGTTTATGGAAATGTGAGCAACCAGTTTTACTGGTAGCGTAATGCTTTAAAACAATCCACTTTCCCAGGAAGACCGTTAAAAGTGCGATTTACAGCAGGGGAAACAGACCTGCTCCTCTAAAGCGCACATGCAGATAATGGTATTTAAATTAATTGTGAATTAATTGTAACGTGCTGCAAATTTGTTTTCGTTTCTAATTAGACGCTTAGTTCTCTTTAAAATATTTTGTTCAGTTATGGAATAACAGGTGAAATCAACGGGGTTTTAATAAGCTGAGGGTATGGAAACCTTGTCACTGTAATTGAAAAAATATGAGTAAGAATAACTAAGGTTACAATTCAGTTAACATGGTGACATTTACGTATCTCCGTTTTTTAACCATAGGCTATCGAAAAAAACCTTATGCATAGCGAATCCGCTGTAGCCTAGGCTATTTGAAAAACAATAAAAGCAATATTCACTGGACAAGGTTTTAAACTTTTTTCAGTCACAAACCATTCTATTTACTTACAGGCTGCATTCCTAGATAAACAGACCTGTATTGTAATGACATCTGAAGCGCATTTTCAAAACTCAAATGTCCGTCTATTGCAGTGCGCGAGTTTTCCATTGAATGACAATTCACGCATTAGGTGTAAATGACAATTCGCGCATTAGGCTTGATATAGGTGTTATCAGCTCATTTTTATCAGATAGCCATTGTCCCGTACCATCGCACATCGCCTGGATGTTGATGGAGTGGGCTGAGAGCAATGTAATGTGGCATTGTTTCCCTTCGCTGAGGGAAAGGTATGTGGACCTATGGAACCTTTTATTATTATGCATTTTTGACATAGCCTACACAATAATAATATTTCGCATTGTGATCTAGATATTTTAGTCATGCTTGTGCGCGCCCTGTGTGTAACAGTCAGGATGGTACCCGCGTTGTGCACACGCCTATGTAGACGCACTTATATGCGCCGTTAAAATAACATGTAAACAACTGCGACATGACTTTAGACCAGGTTTGTGGTGGTTCTAGCGCAAGCGCTTTCTGCTGGCTCAAGATAGCAATACGCCAGAAAGAATCCTGGCCACTCCTCATCTTAAGACCAACACGCCCAGTTCACTTGTAATGGGCGCAAGAATACATAGTAGTTAAAGGACGTGAACGCAAGGCGTTATTATGAACCATGCGCCGGGTGTAAGATAGCAAAGACACTTGCGTTTGGGTTAGCGCCGCTTTGCGCCGGGTGTAAGATAGGGCCCTTGGTCAGTGTTCTCCTCTGAAATAGCTTAGCTTCAATGTCGCCCCAGTCTACCTAAAATTTCTCCTCCCTGCTTATGAAACTAAAACATTTATTTCTTTCCACAAGCAACTTGTACTAAACATCAGATAAAAGAAAATAAGTGTTTTTTACGCGTAAGAAGATAAGCAGTCTTACAGTTTGCCGAACACAGAGGTGTAAAATAAATCAAGGAAATTTCATCTCATTGGGCTCCTTTCTCCACTTATTGTTTATTTTAGTTAATTTTTTAAGTACAGTGTATGCATAGCCATTACCCACAGCTATCCCAATAGCCACAGCTATCCCAATAGCTGCCCAACACTAATTCTGAGGTATGATGTCATAACACAAAGCACAGGTTTACATGGTTTCACTCAGACTTAATTTGAAACCTCCCCCCTTCCCCCCTCCACCACCATGCTCTTATAGACTGTCAATACAATGTTCTACCTCCTCCCCCTCTCTCTTTGGCAGAATGTGGGTGTACTTTCTGTCCGTGTGTGTAACTCCTCCCCCTCTCTCTTTGGCAGAATGTGGGTGTACTTTCTGTCCATGTGTGTAACTCCTCCCCCTCTCTCTCAGGCAGAATGCAGGTGTACTTTCTGTCCATGTGTGTAACTCCTCCCCCTCTCTCTCAGGCAGAATGTGGGTGTACTTCCTGTCCGTGTGTGTAACTCCTCCCCCTCTGTCTCAGGCAGAATGTGGGTGTACTTTCCGTCCGTGTGTGTAACTCCTCCCCCTCTCTCTCAGGCAGAATGTGGGTGTACTTTCTGTCTATGTGTGTAACTCCTCCCCCTCTGTCTCAGGCAGAATGTGGGTGTACTTTCTGTCCATGTGTGTAACTCTTCCCCCTCTGTCTCAGGCAGAATGTGGGTGTACTTTTTGTCTGTGTGTGTAACTCCTCCCCCTCTCTCTCAGGCAGAATGTGGGTGTACTTCCTGTCCGCGTGCGGTGGTGGAGCAGCGCTCCTCTACGTGCTGTACTCCTGGCTAATCCCCGCGGCAGTGCAGTACAGTGGCTGGTGGGCGCTCCTGTGGCATGACGTCATCGTGGAGCGCATGCTCGACGCCCTCACAGGCTCCACGCGGCCCCAGGTGACCCCCTCTTTCTGCAGCAGCCCCAGAATCCTGCCTCAACCTGCTCGCGTTCGAGCAACAGCTCAGTACCTGCGTGCGAGCTGCCGCCAGTGCTTAATTTGTAAATAAGGGCAGAGCCTGTGTGGAGGAGGTAAACCAAACCCCTCAGGAGTTCCAAAAAAAAAAACAGTGACAAATTGTGTATGGGGGGGTGAAATGTGAAGTGAGTATACTGTTCATTAGGACAGTGTGAAGTGAGTATACTGTTCATTATGACAGTGTGAAGTGAGTAAAAAGACAGAGACAGTGGGGCAGACCCACAGCACACAAACAAACATATCAAATATCATTTCATTAATCAAGTGAATTAAAGTGGAATACAGCCATGCTGCCATGATTAAAAATAGCCCCCGCTGTCCTGAAATGTCCAGTGGCATTAAGCAGTCCAACACACAAACTGCGCCTCCGCGATTTTCCTCCATACACGCAGTATTGCGGTCTCTGTACACTGTCGAAACTGATACAGTGTGAAGTGAGTATACTGGTCATTACGACAGTGTGAATTGAGTATACTGGTCATTAGGACAGTGTGAAGTGAGTATACTGGTCATTAAGAGTGAAGTGAGTATACTGGTCATTAGGACAGTGTGAAGTGAGTATACTGTTCATTAGGAGAATGTGAAGTGTGTATACTGTTCATTAGGACAGTGTGAAGTGAGTATACTGTTCATTAGGACAGTGTGAAGTGAGTATACTGTTCATTAGGACAGTGTGAAGTGAGTAAAAAGACAGAGACAGTGGGGCAGACCCACAGCACACAAACAAACATATCAAATATCATTTCATTAATCAAGTGAATTAAAGTGGAATACAGCCATGCTGCCATGATTAAAAATAGCCCCCGCTGTCCTGAAATGTCCAGTGGCATTAAGCAGTCCAACACACAAACTGCGCCTCCGCGATTTTCCTCCATACACGCAGTGTTGCGGTCTCTGTACACTGTCGAAACTGATACAGCGTGAAGTGAGTATACTGATCATTACGACAGTGTGAATTGAGTATACTGGTCATTAGGACAGTGTGAAGTGAGTATACTGGTCATTAAGAGTGAAGTGAGTATACTGGTCATTAGGACAGTGTGAAGTGAGTATACTGTTCATTAGGAGAATGTGAAGTGAGTATACTGTTCATTAGGACAGTGTGAAGTGAGTATACTGTTCATTAGGACAGTGTGAAGTGAGTATACTGTTCATTAGGACAGTGTGAAGTGAGTAAAAAGACAGAGACAGTGGGGCAGACCCACAACACACAAACAAACATATCAAATATCATTTCATTAATCAAGTGAATTAAAGTGGAATACAGCCATGCTGCCATGATTAAAAATAGCCCCCGCTGTCCTGAAATGTCCAGTGGCATTAAGCAGTCCAACACACAAACTGCGCC
>CM056378.1:118722608-118855631 GCA_029718625.1 Synaphobranchus kaupii
GACAGACATAGAGACAGAGCGAGAGAGAGCGAGAGATAGACAAAGTGAGAGAAAGATAGAGTGAGACAGAGATAGACAGAGCGAGAGAAAGATAGAGTGAGACAGAGATAGACAGAGCGAGAGAACGATAGAGTGAGACAGACATAGAGACAGAGCGAGAGAGAGCGAGAGATAGACAGAGTGAGAGAAAGATAGAGTGAGACAGAGATAGAGACAGAGCGAGAGAAAGATAGAGTGAGACAGACATAGAGACAGAGCGAGAGAGAGCGAGAGATAGACAGAGTGAGAGAAAGATAGAGAGTGAGATAGAGATAGAGACAGAGTGACAGAGAGAGCGAGAGATAGACAGAGTGAGAGAAAGATAGAGTGAGACAGAGATAGACAGAGCGAGAGAAAGATAGAGTGAGACAGACATAGAGACAGAGCGAGAGAGAGCGAGAGATAGACAGAGTGAGAGAAAGATAGAGTGAGACAGAGATAGACAGAGTGAGAGAAAGATAGAGTGAGACAGAGATAGAGACAGAGCGAGAGAAAGATAGAGTGAGACAGAGATAGACAGAGCGAGAGAAAGATAGAGTGAGACAGACATAGAGACAGAGCGAGAGAGAGCGAGAGATAGACAGTGAGAGAAAGATAGAGTGAGACAGAGATAGACAGAGTGAGAGAAAGATAGAGTGAGACAGAGATAGAGACAGAGCGAGAGAAAGATAGAGTGAGACAGACATAGAGACAGAGCGAGAGAGAGCGAGAGATAGACAGTGAGAGAAAGATAGAGTGAGATAGAGATAGAGACAGAGTGACAGAGAGAGAGCGAGAGATAGACAGAGTGAGAGAAAGATAGAGTGAGACATAGAGACAGAGTGAGAGAGAGACAGAGACAGAGCTCCTTCACCAGTCCAGGCCCCTCCCACCTAAACTATAGTGTTAAGAGATTATGAATTGTGGATAATATTGATGTTATATTAGTAGAAATACATATACTGTATATGTATAAAATTTAACATTTTAACTCAAAGTCCCAAGTTACACACGTACAATAAGAACACCATCAGTTACACACACTCACACACACAAGACCGGTTCTCCAATCTGAACTCAGCGCTGCGTCTGTCCCTCTGTCTGTCCAGGAGTGCAGCCTGCTCAGGAAAGGTAGCGTGCTGCTGGCGGACAACGTCATCTGTCCCGGGACGCCCGAGTACCTGGAATACATCCGAAACAGCCCCCGCTACGAGAGCCGCTACTTCAAATCCCACCTGGAGTACACCAAGGTGGAGGACGGCTTGGAGAAATCAGTCTTCCTGGGATAAGAGAGAGAAACACGGCCACGCCTTGCGCGTCCAAACCATTCACAGAAGCAGGAAATGAAGACTGTGGTCTCTTCTGCTTCAGGATTATATTCACAGCAACACAAAGTGCAGTGCTAGTGTACCCAATGTAGATATTACACAAAAAAATCTAAAGAACGGTGACGCACAATAATCGCACAACAGTTCACTCACTTGTGTGAAGATGGACAGGCAACAAGACTCCCAATGTCTGGAGTCTGCTACTGAAGGAATTGGGTCAAATTGTGCAATATGAGTGCAGAAAACTAAACCAATCAGAAACTGCAAAGCCCTGAGGGAGCTTTTTAATATAAGTTAAACCTTCATTGTTTTTTCCCAAATAAATCCAATATGTATTTTTATTGGATTTTAAGCATCATGTACAATACACTAATAAGCATCAGCTGGATTATTATTAATTTGACATAATACTTAACTACATACATCTCATACAAAAGCTCAAAATGTAATCTTTACTTCTTGTGGATAATTTAAGTGTCTGAGATTTCATGAACCAAAAACAGTGCCAATGTTTTTATTTAATTTCCCTTCGTGATTGCTTTTTATATAATGTGGCTTTAATAAATGCTTAAATATTTGAAAGATGAAGCATTACAAAGTAATAAATCAGTATTAGAATTTGTGAAATTATCTGTTCATGTTTTGCTCAATGTTTTCTATTAAACAGGTAACAGGAACTCACCCAGAAACAGATCCAAATTATGCTGTATTAAAAAGGAATGTTTACTTTAGTCTCAACACAGACACATTAAGTATGAAAACCATGTTGACCATCTATTCAGACAGGAACTTTACATCCCTCTACATGATTTGAATTATCCCAAAAATCAGTCTTTTTCTACTCCTGTACAAAAGTGAACCCTAAAATCTAAACACTGCTTAAAAACATTTTGTATTTATCACTTAGCTGAGTCAGTAAGGCGGTTTTGATAAGTGTTTATCAAGAGACAATTGTTAGTCAAACCCAACACAGCCTATGATAGCAAATGTTCATACACTGCATTTCAACTGGAGAAAAAGAAACCATGAACACCAATCATTTAAATATTTTATGAAGTGAAAACAGCACTGATCTTGTGTTGGCAGGGCAAGAAAACACAAACCCCAAACAAATGAGTGGTGACACAAAAAATGAAAATGGGGAGTGGGGGGGGATGACGCGTGGGCTAGTGGAAATACAGCTTGTCCAGCCATTTACCATCCCTCTGGTCAGAGTGCAGAGTCTCAGGGTATGAGTATGCTTGTTGAGTACACTGGATGAGAAAGTTGGCAAAATGTTCTCTATATGTAGTGTACTTAAAATCCCTGGATGATGTACTTATTTCCAGGATTTAGCTGATAATAGTATGGAGGATATTTTTTGCATACTTCATGTCGCGTACTAAACAGTATGCAGTAAACAGTACACAGTAGATAAGGCTCTGATTGGGACACAGCCTCAGTCTTTGGACGCTGTGCTGTTGAAGATCTTGGCCAGCAGGGAGACGTTGGACTGGGACTTCTCCTGGATGACCCGGGCCTTTTCCTGGGCTTTTTTAAGGTTCTTCTTCGACATGGTTTGCTTGCGAAGGCGGCTCTGGCGGATTTCGTCCTCGGTGCGCCTCTGCGTGAAGTCCCAGGTCTTCTCTTCCACTGCCTCGCCCTTCCTCTGCCTCTTCTTCCTCAGCTTGTCCAGGTTCTGACTCTTCTCCACATTGGCCAGGTAGAAGTTGGTCTCGCGCTTGGCCTGTGAGATCTCGGTCCTCAGGCGCTGCTGGCGTACGGTCAGCTCGTAGGCCAGTCGCTCACTCAGGTGACACCAGTGGAACTTGTGGAGGTACTGGGAGAATGGGGGGGGGGGGATTAAACAGGAACTTATGGCCAGAATACACTCTTTAAACAATAGAAACACTTTCAGTACAGCCAGAGCATTAGAATTATTACAATACTACAAAATGACTTCATATTCCTGTTTAGTAGATCATCTTTTCTACTCAAATAACAGCCATGGATATTTTAACTAAACATTTTCAGATAGTTCTTTTTTATTATGCAAACAAACTAAAATGGGTATTGTAGCCTACTTAAATGTAGGGAACTTTAAACTTATACCAATGTGCCAATGCTATTTAGTGACAACTACTTCGCAAACATGACCCGAACTGATTTATTTTAAAAACCAGCCCAACATGAACCTGTCAGGTTCCAACTGGTTCAGCTCAGAAAATAAAAGCTCTACCCAGTGTTCAATATACTGTAATCAAGATAGTGTTAAATTTAAATAGTTTTTTCAGTTGTTGTTTGATTTTAGCCAAATTCATCTCCATGCATATATTCACTGCTTTAGGGTTTCTCTGTCTATGTAGAGTCCATGTAGTTTCCATCCAGAAATAAATGGATATTTGGAAAGACATATGTTAAAGAGGAAGAAACCCCTTTACCTTGATGCACCAGAGATCGTCACTGAAGCGATTTCTTTTGCGAGCACCCATGGGTGTGTTGTGTAGGCTAGCGGCCACTTTCTTGGCGATTCTCTTATCCCTGAATTCCACCCAGCCTTCTGTGAAGCTGCGCGCCTTACTCCCGGTCTTCTTCTTCTTCCTCTTTACAGAGTGGTCTGAGAGAGAGCGAGGCATTAAAACAAGTGTGTGCATGCCATGTTTAACATACCAACAACCAACTGAAAGCAATTGCATTAATGTTTAAATTAGGACCAATGCACAGCCTTGTCCAGAAAAAGTCTAATGTAACTATGCTGACGAATAGACATGACAGGTTTGAGTCTGACACATTTGCTTTTGCTACAGTTCCCCTGATTTAAACAACTGTTCAACACATTAACAGTGTAAGGTTTTTAAAACCTGGCAGAGGGCCTTTCTGTGTGGAGTTTGCACGTTCTGATTTCTCCATGGGTTTCCTCTGGGTACTCCCACAGGGTTTTGGGTATTTAAATCCTTACCCTCAGGCTGCAAAAATATCCTCCCTATTTCTCCATAGGAAGTGAGCATGTTCCTCACATGCTTGGGTCTGAGCCTGGGAGGGATGTGACCCAAATAGATGATCCCAGGCGTAGACTTCTTCCTCGTGGACTCCTCCTCATCGTCGTCTCCTTGCATTCCATCGCTTTCTTCCTCAATCTCTAACTCGTCTTCACTCCCCGCCTCCTGATTGTCCTGGAGTTCTTCGGTCACATGCTCCTCCATCTCAGGCACCATGTCCTCTCCCTCTCCAAGCTTGGTATCGTCCTCGTCTACGTCTGACATTCTGTAACAGTCCAGCACAACAGGGAATGAGAGATCGACACCCGGACAACTCATAATAGCGGCCTGAGAGAACCCGTATTATTCCTGGCTATTATGATTACTATTATTATCTGACCCGTATTTTCTCTCAATGTTATGCCCCCGTGGATGGACTCATGCTCATCGCTGCAACCTCCTCTATCAGTTCATCACACAACCCCACATGATGGAAACCCGCTGCTCGTTTGCACTCCGCAGTGCACCACTTCAGCTGGCGGAGACATTTAAATCTGAGGGGGACTCTTCGGCGTACCTTAGTTATGGACTGTCAGGGCCCAATTTAGCATCACACACGACGACCCGCTGACCAAAACCTTCAACCCCAACAATGCTACGGTACTATTACACTGGCACAGACCCGATTCGACATGGAACCGTGGGCCCCATCCACACAATACAACAACAGCCCGTTACCAGTTGAGCCACCAGTAGCCCCATCGACGCAAACTACAACACTGGAAAACCTAACGGTATGACGTTATCGTAGTTATTGAACACCTTTACATTGACTTGATTTTAACAGCAAAGCTGGAAATTATGCTAACGATAGACAGGTTACTCCAATACGCGGATCTTACTAATGCCAAATTACTAATAACCAACTGGATAATTTCTATTTTCTGATTATATCAACTAGCCCGCGAATATAGTTTATTTGGAATTGTCTTACCGTACTAAAAGGCGATACTTCGTTCAGCAATACGGTTTCTAATGTATATTTCACATAATATTAAAACGTGTGTTTACGAAACATCACAGCCATGATGGAACACGTGCCTAGTGCATACTTCTTCTACTTCCTTGTGGCTGTATATAGTCAAACTGGTTCATGACTGCCACCTACTGGGTTGGAGTGTGAACAGATAGGATTCAAGTTTCTATCAGGGGACCAAGGGGATTACTCTTTGAAGTTCGCAAAGTCCAGTGGTCACCGGAGGTATTGCAGCCTCTGGTGCCAAAAAGCAAATTTCCGCATTGAAGTCTATTTTTATACAGTCTATGATTGAAGTCCATTAAAAACTGCGAAATTACTCAGGCCAAATTATACTATTTGTTAAATTTGTTATTCACACCGAACTAATTACTCTCCAGGGACCGTTTTTTTTCCTGCGCCCCACAGAAGAAATTTTAAGATTTCTTTTTCATTCCAATTGGGTCCACATGTTTATTTACATTACATTACATTACATTACAATCATTTGGCAGACGCTTTTATCTAAAGCGACGTACAATAAGTGCATACTGAAGGTCACCCAGTGCACATGCTCCTCTGGTTCCAAAAGGCCCCATAGTCTAACATGGCAGCCTCCATGAATTGGCTTCATGCGCCAATGAGCTGCTTCCATAGGAATTAATTGAACCGGTAAGCGGAAGCTGTCTCCAGTTCTTCTTATATATCTCGATGGGCAGAACGCTGGGAGGAATGGAACCATTATCTTATAGAATGAAGATCTGATGTTGGTGCTGATAATTTTCTACGGCAATGAAGCCAAGCCCACAGCACAAGTGATTCCTGAATATTACTGCAAAGCCCAGTGCACATTGGCAGATCGAAAGAAGGTCACAGGAGCGCTGATTGATGTGGCCAAGCACCTGGGCAATCTGAAGTACAGAGTGTGGGAGAAGATGCTGGGGACTGTTCAATACAGTGAGTACTGGGGGCAGGGAGCTCCACATTGTCACTGTACAGGCGGAATCTTCAGCATCCTTTCCACAAGCTGATAAAGCCAGTCAGAGTCATATTGGTCCTGTCTGGAGTGAAGAGACTGAGCGCCAGTTCTTAATCTCACTGACGGTCATAATAAAATTATGCTTTAAGAGTGATACTGTATTTAAGGGGAAGGACATGAGCTACACAAACACTGACAGGCGTTGCTCCCTCCTACAAGGATTATACAACTTGTGACTATTATTAGCTTTTAACTCTGGTGCTTCTCTCACACATACCTGAGGCTATTATGGTTATTTTTGTGAAACCCGGTTTATATCATTAGGAGCCCATTGTGTCTGATGGTTTTCCTTTGTGCAGATCAGTGCTGACGTCTCATTCTCTGTCCCTTCAGCTCCTGTGACTTTGGACCCAAACACAGCAAATCCTGACCTTTCACTGTCTGAGGATCTGACCAGTGTGAGACACAGTGATGAGAGATCACTCTGAGGTTCCTGATAATCCAGAGAGATTTTATTATGCTGGGCTCTGAGGGATTCAGCTCCGGGAGACACTGCTGGGATTGATGGCTTCTGAGTTTTGTCTTATAGAGTAATTATGCATGTGTGTGTGTTGATCAGTGATTTGGTGTAGCAGGTGAGGGCTGACCTTTCGACAGGCCTCTGTCCTCCCTGACAGGACATCTAGGTGCCATAAGTTATCGAGCATGACTAATGGCGTGGGTTGTTGATGAACAAAAGCATGTTATTTGGGAACATTTGGGAGATATGCTCTCACAGATAATGTAAACATTTGCGTCAAACTCAAGGCCTTTGAGGGCATATAAGTTTGGCTAGATGACCAGTGTGTCGAAGGTTGCTGGACCGCAATTTGTCCTGTGTCTTGATGATCTTCCCGATGGCCAGTGTGATTTTCAATAAACTTTTACTTTCTCTAGTAAAGTGTTTGTTGTGTTGAGTGAGTTCCTGCATTGTCCTGACTTGGATTATTTGGAAAGAAGCCGGTTCCTAACTGGATGTAGAAGTGGGGAATGGGTGCTGGGAGGTGGGTGTGGCTAAAGAGTCCCTCATAAAGAAAGGGTTCTTCACTATGAGCCCAGGAGATGGAGTGTGAGATATATATCTGGCTAAGGGACAATACGCAGCTCTGACCTCCCCACCTACAGCCCTCACTGTGCAGAGGAACCTCCAGAGGGTCAGAGTGCAGCTGGACTGGGACAGGGGGGAGGTGTCATTCTCTGACCCCAGTAACAACACTCCTCCCTACACTTTTAAACACACCTTCACCGAGAGATTGTTTCCACTCTTTTATATTAATTCTCTGCATATCTGTCCACTGAAGGTGCCTGTAAGAGTGGAATGGCATTGTGGGTAAAGATCAGGTCTAAAAAATTCTGTATCTGCAGACAGTAGTGGCATTCAGATATCAATTTAGTAAAGAAATGTATATTTAATGATCAGTGTGTGTTTGATAATGTTAATTGTGTGTAATTGTGTGTTGAGTGGTCATACCCGCAGCACAGTACCCTGAGTACAGAGGAGAGACTGAGGGCTTTATTTTCCTGGCGCATGGCGTGCGGCGAGCCATCATAGTCAACAGCGCAGCGCATGGCGCACTGGGCGCGGCGCACTGGGCGTGGCTACTGAATTTAGCTATTTTTGGACCAGAGGCTAGGAGCGCACGCACAGCTCACAGCGGACTACAGTGGAAGGCGATAACGTCATATCTATTCTACATTAATGTCGCAAAAAAAAGTATACTATCAATGTAATAATGCCAAGCAAAAGGGGGAGGAGCGAGGAGGTGGAGCCTATCTCAGAGAAGAGGGGCTTGGTGGGGACCAGTGGCCCTCCTGTTATGGTAGAGGCCAATGCGGAGATGGGCTTGGGGTTTCCCCGGTCCCCAGAGACTAATGTGGCCCCTGTTTTTTCCTCAGATAACGGGGGAAATTAACTGAGTTACCTGGAGCTGATTTGATGAGTTGTTTTGATGGTTTCTGATTGGGTTTTATATTCAATGTGTTGTTGGTTTTTAGTGTTCCTTTTTAAATTGTTTGTGAAGTGAATTTTGTGGTATTTTGTTTAGGTATGGTATGGGAATGTCTTTGCATATGTTTTGTGTTGATTGTGTGTATAATATATTATGATAATGGGTGGTATATGTTGTGGGAACAAGGATATGTAACAAGGTTTGATGGATATAATGTGAGTGTTGTGTTGTGAGGAAATATCAAAAAATCAATGTAATAATGCATTTGTTTCACAGGGGAATGTCTAAAATCACAATATATTAGGCCTATACCTAATCATTTGTGTTTTAGTCATATTGTTTTTTTATAGGATATGTAGTGCAGTGATTGCATCAGATCTATAAATTCTACAAAGAAAAGAAGTGTGCCATTGTGTGATAGCCTAGGATATTATAATAAAACAAAGTCCACCATATACTGAAATAGCCCATGCAGAAACTAGCATATTTGTATTTTAAAATGACCAGCCAAACAACCGTTTCTGAATTATCCCACCATGTGACATTATGCATTGATATTATGATCAAAAGGTTCAACTAATCACACATTCCATCGTGCATTTGGACAACGTCGTGTGTGAATAAAAGAAAATCAGAAATATGAGTTAATCCATCTGACCATGCTTGCCAAGGGTGTGTGTCTTTATTCATAAGCACTATCCATCGCTATGATACAACACAATCAATTTAATTAAAATAAATTTTCAAAACGCTGTAAAAGTTACATAGATTAACGGCAATAACACATTATTTAATGCCAACTCCGTAAAATAACAGGATTTATGCACTCATTACATTGTTTTTCACTGGCAACATTGCTGCCAATTTTTTCACTGTTTTATTACGAGATATTTTTTACAGTGCAAAATATTGATAATCATAATTAGCACTGTGCCTAGCCTACTATTTACAGCTTTGTAGCCTACAGTGAGTAGGCTAGTCTACATCTTTTCAAATGAGCTTCACTTTCCATCCATAATAAGCTACAAATGCTACAATACTACAAATATTACAGTGTATACAAATATATCAGCATCGCACAGCTGCGTTTATATCTACTCATTACAGACGGGTGTAAGAAAAAGAACGGAATACAGTAGCCTACCTCCAGGACCACAATGCAGTATAATAACAGCCATAAACAATTAAAAACAGAAATACATACAGGAATCAGCCTAAACATAAAAAAATAAAAAAAACAATGCACAATAAATGCAACGTATTCATTTATTGCTTGGGGTATTTATATTGAAGTCAAAACAGACGGCATATGATCCATGAAACCGGTTTATTGGCTTTTGAATAGGTTATGACTGATCATGCATGCATTGCTTGGGAAAGCCCAGAAATGAGCAACTCGCCATGGACTGACACACCCACACACCGGCTCTCCTCCGACTTCGCTCAGGAGCGTGAAAATCCACAAGGAAATTGTCATGCGCCGGCTGGAAACTAGAACCCTTGGTGTTTGCACCTTGAGAATTGTGTGTTAATTGAGTTCAGGTTGTGATGACTTCAGTTAATTGAACTGAATTCTTCCTAAATGAGCGCATGGTGCAACCTGTGCTTTATGAAGAAATTTGTGTGTAGAGTTTTGCACAAAAGGTTCAACAAATCTGCTACATGTGTGAAAGCGAGTGTTTACACTTTGGGGAAATTTGTCTTTTTTTTTGATAGATGAGGAAATGGTTTGGGATGTTTTGCTCATAAAACCAGTTTCAGAGTGTAAGTGATTGAGAAAAACTGCAATACAAGAGAGAATTGACAGAACCTGAAGAACAGGGCTGGTGTAAAACTGCAGGCAGATCAGCCACACTGAAACGTCAGTACAATGCTGCCTCCTGTATCTCTGATAATCAGGTGTGTTACGTCCCCAGGTATGTAACAGGTGTGTCTAACAGGAAGACGAAGTACAGCGTCTCACACACAGACGCTTTCGTTACACTGGGGACCTTATAATATGATTTCAATGTACATTTTCCAGAAATTAAGACATTTCTAAAGATATTGACTGAGCAGAACGGAAATTCAGCAATGTACATTTTTCAGAAATGAAGGAATTTCTAAAGATGTTGACTGAGAAGAACAGAAATTCAGCAATGTACGTTTTTCAGAAATGAAGGAATTTTTTAAGATATTGACTGAGAAGAACAGAAATTGAGGACTAATTTAAAGTCCTTTTATGTGCAGTTTGTGTAACAGCAGTAGGTAATAGTGAAACTAAAGTACAGATTTAACAGAAGCCATTACTGAGCTCAGAACAGACTGAGACAGAATGGCGTCTGGATCTTCTCTCCTGGAAGAGGAGCTCTCCTGTCCTGTGTGCACTGAAATCTTCAGGGATCCTGTTGTCCTGAGTTGCAGTCACAGCTTCTGTAAGGCCTGTCTGCAGCAGTACTGGGGACAGAAGGGATCTCAGGAGTGTCCAATTTGCAGGAGAAAATCTTCAAAGGATATACTTCTCCCTAACCTGTCTCTGAGGAATACCTGTGAGGCGTTCTTAAAGGAGAGAAGTCAGAGAGCTAAAGCAGGATCTGAAGTGCTCTGCAGTCTGCACAGTGAGAAACTCAAACTCTTCTGTTTGGAGGATCAAATACCCGTCTGTGTTGTCTGTCAAACTTCAAGAAAACATGAAAACCACAAACTGCTACCAGTTCAGGAGGCTGCAGTAGAGTATAAGGTACTTATCAGATAAAATAATTTAAAATGTATTTAATTCTCAATTGTTTTAATAATTTTCAGTTGACAGATAGTATTAAATTATCTATACTTTTAGAATTTCCTTTTGTAAATTCACTGGGATTAAAAACTATTGGGATTCATAAAAAAGTTTTACCAGTGATGGCATTCTAAACAAATAATTGTTATTTTTCATGAATCTGTTAGATGTAAAAATTAATACCTTGTGATTTTATTGAGAAATATCACTTAAATTTGATGTCATAAGAAAGTCAACTCTTATAATATTTAACAAACAGAACTGTATAAAACGACCCTTGTTGTCAGATTGCAGTTTGAGGTCCTAACTACATGTCACATGACTGACAGAGAGACAGGAGGGAGGGGTAGGAGTGTGGAGACATTGGCCGTGTCTGAATATGATCCCTGTTCCCTGCACCCTGTCCACTCAGACCCCTGTCTACTATGTGCCCTGCACCCTGTCCACTCAGACCCCTATCTACTATGTGCCCTGCACCCTGTCCACTCAGACCCCTGTCTACTATGTTCCCTGCACCCTGTCCACTCAGACCCCTGTCTACTATGTGCCCTGCACCCTGTCCACTCAGACCCCTGTCTACTATGTGCCCTGCACCCTGTCCACTCAGACCCCTGTCTACTAGGTACTCTGTCTCCTCACTTTGCAAACAGCGTGTGAAAGAGATCCAGCAAAACTCGTTCCAAACTAGTGAGGAAGTAGTTCGCAATTTTTGTTGAATTTTTATTGAGAATATCAATCAGTTTATATATGACGATGGTTACAAAGTGTTGATTATGAATGAAGATAGAATTAACAACAATAAAAAGAGAGTAGTTTTTAATATGTCCCGCTCTTGTACTACAAGTCGTAGTTTTCACTTCCGGTTTAGTCCTGAAATTGTCGGGTGAGTGTGCTCCTGAATCCCCTCAACAAAACCCGGGAAATAAGGGTTTCATCCTGGGATTTTAAGTGCCCCCATTTGTAAGAAAAAGTCGCCCACTCAAAAGCTTTTTGACGAATTTGACTCAAATATGCGCCCTCAAAGGGGTGAAGGGATCATATTCGGTCACGGCCATTCTAAGAACTCTGTTAGGGTGCAGTGCTCAGCATGGGACAGTAGGGGTCAAAGTTCATGGCTCAGATATACTGTACGTGTCTGACACAATGTGGCCTTAGAGTAGAGATCTGCACGGGAATGGAGACAGTGGTAATACCGTGGTAATCCGCGGGTTTTGGGACAAAATATTCCTGCGGTCACAGCGGGAATGGGGATGGGCTTTACGGTGTTTCCATGGGAACGATGATGAAATGTATGTTAACACCACTGTAATGGTAGTGAAATTTCAATGGGACATCCCTAAGTACTCACAGACTTAATGAGAACGCACCTTTCCCATATGCAAAAGATCTGTAAAAATCTTATAAAAATCACATATGCAAAAAACGAAACTTACAAAATAAATATGTGGTAGAGAACTAGCATATGCAAATATTTCAGAGTAAAATTAAATATTTCCCCAACATACATAGTACTCCCTATAAAAAAAAAACATTGAGAGATTGCATATGAATTGTATACAAATATATAATAGTAATCATATAGGATCTTTTTATAAAACTTTGCAAGTATTATCATATATTATTTCTACAGACCTTTTTGCATATGGGTTCAGTCCACGAGTCTGTGAGTCCAGAGAATGGGATTCAGTCTGGGATTCAGGCGTGACTCGTTTTGACCGCGTGGTTTTATGTAAAACTCTAGCAGAACACGCCCATTTGGTCATGTTCAGGAGGCCTCCCCCTGTCTGGGCGGGGCTGGTCAGTGAAGCTCTCCCTCTTCCACAACTTCATCCTGTCTTAAGTAGTTCCCGGGCTTTGACACACACGACGGCGTGCGATAAGCATACTCTGTGATCTATTCAAATTAATTTGAGCATTTTAAAAGCACTAGTACTTTACAATATTTTTGCTAAAATGCTTGTACAGGTCTAGTCTATTGTTTATTTAGTTTCATTCTAGGCACTGGTAGTTATAGGTCCAGCAGGCCTAGCTATCAGGTGATGTGTGTGTGAACAGACTGTCCATCATGTGTTGGGGTTGGTCAAATGCTATAGGTTGCAGAGATGTAAAATCCAGGGGTCACAAAGTAAATGTCCTGCCATGTTTTTCTTCCACCCATGAACTCAGCAAGCTGATTTGACTAATTAGTTCTACCTCCTGACTGAAGTATTGTGCAAATACAGAGGATTGGAAGAAAATACTGGGGAGGAGATTTCTTTTGTTTTCTGAACCTGGATTTTTACGCCTCTGATAGGTTGATAAAAGTCAAGTCATGCTTTATTTGTGTAGCCACACTTACACAGGGAAACACACAAGAAAAATAAAACAAGTATACACATAAAAAATCTACGCATAAAAACATTAGGAAGTAGAAAGAATGCACTCAGGTACAGTAAATACCTACATGGAATGTCCCTTCTTGGCTCTGCCCAAAATGACTTGGGCTCAGGCCCAAATGTGTTCAGGCTTTGGTGACGCCCTGATCAGGGCATGAGATAAACGACATAATGTCTTATGGGTAATTTCTAGCTATGTATGTTTAACCGCCTTAACTTAATATGCAATGTTTTAATGCAGTGATATTAATGCGTGCACTCACTCTGAATGTCAACCACCAGGACGGTCACAAGTACCAAGGCAGGGCAGGCGGGAATATGCAAATAGGTTACCTTTGATTGGACCCCCCTTTCGACATAGAAAAGGCAAACTATTCTAAATGGCTTGTAAAAGAGGAAGGGCTATTTGTCATGACTGGTTTATAAAAATGACTAAAGGCACCTAATTCGTATTTTCACAGTTCTGTCTCTGTAATCCTGAGTGCACAAATATGGAAGCATGCAGGGAAACAATCTGGGACCTAAAGGTGTAAAATACCTGTTTACCTGTTTACCTGGCATGTCCCGGTCATAGAGGCAATGCACTGATATGTGTCTCAGTGAACACGTTGTTTTGCGCAAGCAGTGAACTGAGACTCCATTCTGGCTCCCCTCTGTCTGAGCAGGGGCTCTTGTGCTGTCTGTGTAGGCAGTGAGGTTTACTGTTGCTATGTTTTCTCAGTAAAGTGTAGACTCTGTCATTTCTTTCCAGGAGAAACTCAGGACTGCACTGGCTCCACTGCAGGAGAAGCTAAAATACTTTAATGCAGTGAAACAAATCTGTGATCAAACAGCAGCGCACATCAAGGTACTGTACTGAGGCCTTTAAATCACAGTGTTGAAAATGCAGCACTGGATTGTACTGAAATGATGGTGAATAATGTTTATTCCAGAGCCAGGCCCAGCACACAGAGAGACAGATAAAGACAGAGTTTGAGAAACTTCAGCAGTTCCTAAAAGATGACGAGGCAGCCAGGATCGCTGCACTGAGGGAGGAGGAGGAGCAGAAGAGTCAGATGATGAAGGAGAAGATTGAGAAGATGACAGAAGAGATATCATCCCTTTCAGAACAAATCAGAGCCATAGAACAGGAGCTGGGAGCTGAAGACGTCTCATTCCTGCAGGTAAGACCTGTTCACTCTGTGTCTGTAGGACTCTATACAAACTGGTGTTAATGCTCACACACATTCATTTATAGAATATAATATTCTCTAAACCACCCTTTTAATATAAACTGCCTAATATCAACAAATCCCTTCAAAGCTTTACCAAGCAGAAGAATTATAGTCTCCTTTTTGTAGACAAAGTGTTTTTCCCCTAATCCCCTAATAGTTTATCATCATCCTACATCCACACAATGTGCACATATAGAACTATGTTGAAGCAGCATATTTAGTTTTCTAATATATAAAGCTTTTTCTGAAACATAGTCAGATATTACTGTGGATTCTAACACAGTTTAAATGGACTGAGTATTTGATAATAATAATAATAATAATAATAATAATAATAATAATAATAATAATAATTCACTCTCCTTATTTCAGAGCTACAAGGACACACATAACAGGTAAGCAAACTCACTCATCAGGTTAAATATCAAAGCAGTTTATTACCACTGTAGTGTTCTAGCAGTATGGTACTGTGGAATGTGTTTGAAATGCCTCTCTATAATAATTACTGCAGCTTTAATAATGACTATATTTGGAGGGAATGTTTTAAAATATTAAAGTAATGAAATGTCCCTCAGTGGGGTCGGGCTGCTTCATATCTGGCAGCCAGTGGGGCTGTGTGGCAGAACGCTGGGAGGGATGGAGCCATTTTCTTATAGAATGAAGATCTGATGTTGGTGCTGATAATCTTCTATGGTAATGAAGCCAAGCCCACAGCACAAGTGACTCCTGAATATTATTGCAGAGCCCAGTGCACACTGGCGGATCCAGAGAAGGTCTCAGGAGCGCTGATTGATGTGGCCAAGCACCTGGGAAATCTGAAGTACAGAGTGTGGGAGAAGATGCTGAGGACTGTTCAATACAGTGAGTACTGGGTGCAGGGAGCTCCACATTGTCACTCTACAGGGGGAATCTTCAGCGTCCTTTCCACAAGCTGATAAAGCCAGGCAGAGTCATATTGGTTCTGTCTGTGTAAGAGTCCTGGCGTGAAGAGACTGAGTGCCAGTCCCTTTGTGCAGATGCCAAATTTGGTCAATTCGCACCTATTTAGGGGATGTTCTATTTAAGGCTTTATAACTCCAGGTGTGAGCATCACAGAAACTACAAAGTTTCTGTATATAATAATTGAGGTCAAAATAAATTGCCACAAATGCAAAGAAACTTTGGAAAAATGCAACAAAAATTTTTTTATTTGTTTTTCTTTAGTTTGCAATGAGAGACATATCAGATACAGATCATACTGAGAGCTACATATCAGAAACAGATAGAACTATACATTTCCTGGATCTTAGACTTTGTGTCCACAAGTGTGCAAAATCCGAGGGTGATATGCAGAACAACTAAAGATCTATTATGCAAAATATAGGCAGTGTACCCTGTTGTCCCTTAGTGTCTCCAAATCTATCCAAAATGGCTCAATTGCACACTGCTATAAATCAACAAATAAATATATTTCACTACAAATCAACATTTTTGGCTCATAAAACTCACTTTTGCATAATTTTCAAGTGGGAATAGGGGGATAGATATCTATGGGTCCAAAAACTGTTATAAAATTAAACAAATATTTTTGTCCATTATAAAGCATATACACATTCATACTCACTCAAGATTTTACATTCATCTACCACATACTGTATGCACAGTACATTTGAATAAGTATTTTCCATGCCCTAAGTATTGCCCAGGGAGACAGAATACGCCATTGTGTGTATTATGTACGATAAGATTTCAATATAATAATATTCCACCATCAAGAAAATGCTGGCAAATGTTCTAGCTTAAGGATAAATCAAACATAAAACATGACTGAGCCACCAATGATGGGCAACGCTTGCACTATTGTATGTGAAATACACTAAAATTGTGAAAATAACAAAATCGAAGATATGGCACAACACTGTGGAGTAGTGGAAAAACTAACATATATATTTGAAATAAAAGCAGTAATACCTGCATATGGAGGAGGAAAATGTCCCTCATCCATATCCCTCAGGTATATTCTCAGACAGAACTAATGCTATGGTTTCTATGGTATCTTGGTAACTATGGTATCTTCTTCTGACCCATTCCCAAAAACAATGTAAGCAGGTGAGGATTTTCTCTTGGCATGCTGACGAGTTAGTAAATTTGTAAAAACTTTGAATGTACATTATAAGTTGTTTGCGTAAAACTGAACTAATAAAAATTCTGTTCTGCCTGGCTGCAATTTATTGTTCAAAGCATCCAATAAGACATTGCAAACACCACTGCTGGGTTATAATGTCATATATTGGATAAAATATTCGTCAATTAAACCAGAATTAACTGGAATGAATGAGACAGTTTTGAGTGTGGGGGGTATTACGCATCAATGTTAGATAGTGTAATAGTGTTAGAAATTGTTGTGTATTTCTCAAACGGATTGCCCCAGACAATAAATGACCACTGAATTTTGAAAGGGACATCTCTATGTGTAAAACCAATGGTAAGATTGTACATTTATTTCATATTTAGTAGCAGATATTGATAGTAGAATGACATGTTATAATTACGCAATAATTTCACGTTTATTTTACATTTGAGCTAGCAGGGCTTTCCATGGCTGTTTTGGCATACAATCGGGCTATTGTGGGATTTATCTTGTTGCTATGATGGAATACAAATTTTTGGTGGTGAAAAAATATTTTTATGAACTCACACATAGACGCTATTGTCCACTGGGTCACGCATGGGTAGGTATAGTTGCAGGGAAGACTGGGTGTGGGGTTTCTTGTTAAATGGACTTGCTACGTGACAGTAGTGACACTTAAAAACTCTGTATTCGGCAGAGTATTCGGCATGGTCACAAACCATGTACTAATAAAGATAAAACACTGAGGTTGTTGTTTCCACTCATAGTTTGCTTACAGGAGAAATTAATATCTCAGTTGAGAAAAGTCTTGGCACTGGTGCCATTGCCATGAGAGGATTTGTGTGAAGTGGTTAATCTCACTGATGCTCATAATAAAATTATGCTTTAAGAGTCATACTGTATTTAAGGGGAAGGACAGGAGCTACACAAACACTGACAGGCTTTTCTCCATATTACAAGGATTATACAACTTGTGATTTATGAAATAGTATTAGCATTATGTTCTGGTGCTACTCTCACACATCTGAGACTATAATGGTTGTTTGTGTGAAACCCAGTTTATATCATTAGGAGCCCATTGTGTCTGACGGTTTCCCTTTGTGCAGATCAGTGCTGACATCTCATTCTCTGTCCCTTCAGCTCCTGTGACTCTGGACCCAAACACAGCACATTTTGTCCTCTCACTGTCTGAGGATCTGACCAGTGTGAGACGCAGTGATGAGAGACAGCAGGCTCCTGATAATCCAGAGAGATTTGATAGTTACAGTTGTGTGCTGGGCTCTGAGGGATTCAGCTCAGGGAGACACTGCTGGGATGTAGACGTGGGGGACGGGAGCTGGTGGGTGGGTGTGGCTAAAGAGTCCATGAGCAGGAAAGGGAAGTTCACTCTGAACTCAGCAGAAGGAGTGTGGTGTATACGGCAGCACAAAGGGAAATACGCAGCCCTGACCTCCCCATCTACAGCCCTCACTGTGCAGAGGAAACTCCAGAGGGTCAGAGTGCAGCTGGACTGGGACAGGGGGGAGGTGTCATTCTCTGACCCCAGTAACAACACCCCTCTCTACACCTTTAAACACTCCTTCACTGAGAGAGTGTTTCCATTCTTCTGTCCTAATTCTTTACGGATCGATCCACTGAAGGTGTCTGTAATAGTGGAATAGCACTATGGGATTATGAGTAAAGATAAGGTCTTGCTTGTATGCAGAATCCTGGCTGACTGTGTCTGAGTCAGTGAGCAGTCTGTCTGGATCACTGTATGCAGCCTGTCTGTCTGTGTCTGTTTATCTGTCTGTATGTATCAGTGTACACAGTCTGTGTCTGTATCAGTGTATAGAGTTTGCCTGTCTGTCTGTCTGTCTGTCTGGGACTGATGTTTCTGTATGGGGGGTAATTTGTTAAAAACTCAGGCGTTTCTGTTATAGAGGGAGGGAGGGCTTATCACAGACTGACAAATCATTTGTTTTCTGTTTGTGTGTGTGTGTGTGTGTGTGTGTGTGTGTGTGTGTGTTTGTGTGTGTGTGTGCGTGTGCGCGTGCGTTTGTGTGTGCGTGTGCACGTGCGTTTGTGTGTGTGTGTGTGTGTGTGTGTGTGTTCACTTACTGTTACCTCTGGCGCAACTGACGGGTACACAGTCATAGTCACATTCAGGTTACATTACAGCAATCCCAGACGTATGAACACATTTATTAAAACATATCCATGAATTTAACATGTCAAAGTTTCAATTCTTTTGAAAGAGCAGCAAAAACATGATACCCACACAGTTCTCAATTTTTCCACCAGGGGGCAGTGGTAGCATTTTATTTCCATATTGAATCACATGTATATTCTGTATAACAGGTATTATTTATGAATGACTTGTGGATGCAGGTGAATTTCATAAGAGAATAAAGTGTGTCACAGCAGCAGGTTTTACATGAACGTTTCAAGTGCATGCTGGGAAATGCAGTGGATGTGACGCATGTGCGTTCGCAGTGCATGCTGGGAAATGTGATGGCCATTTGTAACTCCTCCCCCTTAGATCAGCGGCAGTGAGTCCAGCAGCCATCACAGCTGCAGTTCAGTAATAATCATATACACTACTCACAAAAAGTTAGGGATATTTGGCTTTCGGGTGAAATTTATGGAAAATGTAAGTTCACGCTACAGTGATATTATACGTATCATGAAAGTAGGGCATTTAAGTAGAAGCATGCAATGGTGATTTCCTCATCTCAAACAATTTATTGAAACAAAAGCCAACAACAGTGGTGGGTATACCACAACAAAAATGTCAATGTCTCAATAACTTGTCATGTGCCCTTGAGCATCAATTACAGCTTGACAACGACGTCTCATGCTGTTCACAAGTCGACTTATTGTCTGCTGAGGCATGGCATCCCACTCTTCTTGAAGGGCGGCCCTCAGGTCATTGAGGTTCTGGGGTACAGAGTTACGAGCCTCTACACGGTGAGTCAGCTGATCCCATAGGTTTTCTATGGGATTCAGGTCTGGAGAAAGTGCAGGCCACTCCATTTGAGGTACCCCAGTCTCCAGCAGCCTTTCCCTAATGATGCGACCTCGATGAGCTGGAGCATTGTCGTCCATGAAGATGAAATTAGGCCTGTGTTGTTCATGCAGGGGCACAATGACTGGATTAATGATGTTATTCAGGTAGTATGGGCTTGTCACTGTACCATTCACAAAGTGTAGGGCAGTTCTGTATTGACTAGACACACCTGCCCACACTGTAACACCGCCACCACCAAAGAGTCGTCTGGTGACAACAGTGGCTGATGCATAGCGCTCTCCTTGACGTCTCCAACATCGTTGGCGGCCATCATTTCTGCTCAACGTGAATCGACTTTCATCAGAGAACAGCACTGAGGCCCACTGGTCCCTCGTCCAGCGTAAATACTCCCTGGCCCATGCAAGACGATGACGCCTGTGCCTGGTGGTGTGGTCAGGTACCCTTGCAGGTCGTCTAGCACGCAGACCACGCTGATGTAAACGGTTTCGAATGGTCTGACGTGACACTTGGGTGCCTCTCACCTCCCTTAAATGTGCCTGGAGTTGAGTGGCATTCATCATCCGGTTCCGCAGGGCACTGTTCACAATGAAGCGGTCATCAGTGTGGGATGTGGCCAAAGGACGTCCACTTCTATGCCTTTCTGTGACTCTTCCAGTCTCTCTGTATCTCTGTTGCAACCTGCTGATGACACTCTGTGACACTCTAAGCTCAGTGGCCACTTCCCTCTGAGAACATTCTGTTTGAAGCCTCGCAATGGCGAGGTACTGTTGATCAATTGTTAGGTGTCGTCTTGGTCTCATGATGTCAAAATGTGAACAGCATGATGAAGAGGACTGTTTAAATACCAATTCTAATTGAACCAGGGAAATTTATTGGTCGATTCATGGATCAAACACCTGTTGTGAATTTTGCCGTTCAGCTCCTTGTTAGAGAACAGCAAGTTGTGCAAAAAGTACTGAAACATTGAATAGTTGGACATGTGCATTCAAAAGTTTAGAGAAGGTCAAATTAATTTCACCTGTAAAGGTTATAGTGCATTTTAGGTTCATCCTGAAATTTCACCCGAAAGCCGAATATCCCTAACTTTTTGTGAGTAGTGTATATATATATAGATATATATAGATAAATATATAAATTATAAGGGCTTCCTTGAATGCACAGCCCACTTCAAGTCCCCCCAAAGCATTTATATAGGATTGGGCTTTGACTTGGTCATTCCATAACCCTCCATTTTTTCTTTCTGAGCCATTCTGTAGTAGATTTGCTTGTATGTTTAGGATCATTATCCTGTTGAAGGATCCAGGACCTTTTCAGCTTCACCATCTGAACTGATGGCCTCACATTCTCCTCAAGAATGGTCTGGTATAAAGTTGAATTCATGACTGAATCTATTATGGTAAGATTACCAGGCCCCGAGGCAGCAAAGCAGCCCCAAACCTTAACACCCCCCTCCACCATGTTTCACCGTTGGAATGAGGTGCTTCTGCTCAAAGGCAGTGTTGCATCTTCACCAAACATGACGTTTTGCATTGCACCCAAACAACTCCAAATTTGACTCATCAGTCCAGAGTACATTTTCCCAGTAGTTTTGAACTTTATCCAGATGTTGTTTGTCAAAGTTCAGTCATGCTTTTATATTCTTTTTGGAGATCAGGGGCTTCTTCCCTCCTATTCTCCTATGTAGGCCAATTGTTGACTCATGCACTTTCACGTTAAGTGGCAAGTGAAGTCTGTAGGTCCTTAGATGTTACCCTTGGGTTCTTGGAGACTTCTAGGAGCATCTTTCGGTCAGCTCTTGGGGTAAATTTGGTGGGACGGCCTGCCCTGCGTAGATTTCCGGTGATATGGAATTTTCTCTATTTGTATATGATGCCTTGAACAGTTGAATTATGTACTTCAAACTGCTTTGAAATGGCTTTGTAACCCCTCCCAGTCTCATGAGAATCAACAATCTTTTTTCTCAGGGCTCCAGCTAACTCTTTTGACCTAGGCATGATATGTTAGCACACACCACAATGGTTAGGTCCAAACCAGACCAATTGTCTGTTTTTATGTAAGCATAGAACTTATTCATAGAACTATAATTCTAACACAGGTCATGTGAGTGCTGGTGCAAACCGCTTCATGTGAATTTGGTTTGACTGTGGGTTGAAGACTGGCTCAAACCTGATTTCAGCTGACTTAGCTATTGTAAGCTCATGTATAGGAAATTGTGTTACTGAGAGTCTGTGGTCATTTCAGTTATTTCTTCTGGAAATAACCCTAAAAGATAGACGACAACACTGTAGTCTTCCAATCAGAAAATATATTTATTGAAATATTTATTTAAGTATAGTATTTTATCCCATCAGAAGATTGGGGGCCATCACATCACTGCAATGTCCAAATCATGAGGGTATGCAGCAGGCAGGGGGAGTCCTCCAAAATGCCTGCATGTAGCCTGAAGGCCAAACCCTCCCTGGGCAACGCTATGGACGATCATGGGGAGATCAACAAGACTCTCAGCCCTGGCAACATCAGGGTTCTTGGGCGTGGCCTGGACATTGTTTAACTTTTTGTGCTGTAGCATGTTTCCTTGTTGCAAGTAGCCATGTTTTGTTGGCCTGACTGATATGCTGGTTGGCTGGATATATATGAACAGGTTCTTTAGCTCTTCTGATTGGTCAGTACAGCGAGCACAGGTAACAAGGAATCTGGTGTCTCACCTTGCCTACTTGATGCCCAGGTAGGAGACCTGGGGGGTATTTCACAAAGCAGGACTACTGAGTTAGCTGGATAACTGGGTTTTACTGAGTAAAACCCAAAACAGCTCTATTTATTTCAGTCCATGTTCCAGATTTGGGAGGGTTCCGGGTTTTACTCAGTGCAGTTATCCAGATAACCCAGTAATGCAGCTTTGTGAAATACCCCCCTGGGGTGTGTGGCCGAGCCGCTGGCCAGAGCTGGGCTGAATCTAGTGGTCAGGCTCCAAACTGATCGGGTGGGATTCAGGCTCTGCAAGGCAATGCTGCCAGCCAATCATCATGCTGTATCCTAAACGGCATCCTCCTAAAGACAACACTGCCAGACAATCATCATGCTGTATCCTAAACGGCATCCTCCTAAAGGCAACACTGCCAGCCAATCATCATGCTGTATCCTAAATGGCATCCTCCTAAAGGCAACACTGCCAGCCAATCATCATGCTGTATCCTAAATGGCATCCTCCTAAAGGCAACACTGCCAGCCAATCATCATGCTGTATCCTAAATGGCATCCTCCTAAAGGCAACACTGCCAGCGTTGAACAAAACTTTGCAAAGTCTCCTCAAACCCATCCATAATTATTATGTCAGCAATGAAATCCAGCTCCCACCAAAACAAAAACTCGGAAGTACAGGAACCTCAATTTCTCATCTCCGTGGCAACGTAGAATACTCCGTAGCCCCCAGGCCAGTCAACCAATCAGTGCTATGCGACTGATCATGACGGCGTGCGTGCCGTTACAAATTTCAGGAGGTACGCGACAAGTGTCCCACAGCCTGTGAGACGTTCCTAATTATATCAACGGGACAGAAAATGTGTCTCACAGGGTGCCAGCCAGTCATCACGCTGTATTCTAAGTGGCATCTTCCTAAGCGCAACGCTGCCGGCCAATCACCATGACTGGCCCTGAATGACGTCCTCCTTGTAGCTATGCTGCCAGCCAATCACCATTCTGGATACTACATGCCATCATTCTCATGGCTATTCTGCCAGCCAATAACCGTGGCGGAAGCTAAATGACATGCTACTCCTGAAGACGCAGCCAGCCAATCAACATGCCAGACCCTAAATGACCTTTGAATGGCTATGGAGCCAGTTAACCACCATGTCTGTCTAAAAGAGCCAAGCAGTTCAGACACCCTGAAGGAGACTAAATTGCTGAAATGAGTTGTAGCATACCACGCTTACGGAAAGCAGGTATAGCCATTGTTGGCTTCTTTCCTACATCAGGGCGCCACATAAAGTCTTCCGTCTCTTGTGAAATGTTCCCAAACTGATGGAGGACATTGCAGTGATTGGATGGTCTGATAGGGATAGAAATTGGTCTCCACAATCTCCAATCTTATGATTTGCTCCTGAGAGGGCGAAAAAACCACAAAACACCTTTCCGTCAGGCCATTATCTGATTGCCTAGCTGAAAAAAGGAAAAAGTGGGTAAAAATTCCCCCTCTGCCCCAGAAATGGCGACAAAAGTATTACTTTAAGAGCAAATCTGGAATATGTTGTGGCAGATTTGGAGTCAGGAAGCCAGACTAAAAACTGAATTTGACACAGAGAAATGAGACAGAAAAAAGGGCAGAAAAACACAAATGGCACAAGAGCGCCCCTGCAGGTGGACCTGTGAACAGCGGGGTTCACTAAGGGTGGGTTCAGACCAGAAGACTAGGAACAACAGCTGTGTTCCACGCTCTAATCGGGGTAATTCTGGTCAGAACGCTCCCTTGATGAACCAATGATGAAACCTTAACCCCTCCAGCGATGGCAGTGTTGTTCAGTGTCTCCATCGCCGTCTCGGTCTTCGGTTCCGCGCACCGCCCCGACCTCTTCTTCCCCCACCCGCCATTCCTCCGCTATCATCCTCTCTGCCACACACAGGCTGTCATATGGAGAGAAACACAAGGGGATGAGTGCAAAGGAGAAAGGGATGGGTAGTCTGCCTGGGCTAAAGGCCTAAACGTGCAATCAAATCAAATCAAATTGCGGGTGTAGTCAGTATAATGCTCTGTATCAGTGTTATATTAGTGAGTATTAGCGTTCTGAAGCAGTGCTATACTAGTGAGTATTAGTGCTCAGTATCAGTGCTGTATTAGTGAGTATTAGCGCTCTGTAGCAGTGCTATATTAGTGAGTATTAGCGCTCAGTAGCAGTGCTATATTAGTGAGTATTAGCGCTCTGTAGCAGTGCTGTATTAGTGAGTATTAGCACCTCTGTAGCAGTGCTATATTAATGAGTATTAGCGCTCTGTAGCAGTGCTGTATTAGTGAGTATTAGCGCTCAGTAGCAGTGTTATATTAGTGAGTATTAGCGCTCAGTATCAGTGCTGTATTAGTGAGTATTAGCGCTCAGTATCAGTGCTATATTAGTGAGTATTAGCGCTCTGAAGCAGTGCTATACTAGTGAGTATTAGTGCTCTGTAGCAGTGCTGTATTAGTGAGTATTAGCGCTCTGTAGCAGTGCTATATTAATGAGTATTAGCGCTCTGTAGCAGTGCTATATTAATGAGTATTAGCGCTCTGTAGCAGTGCTATATTAATGAGTATTAGCGCTCTGTAGCAGTGCTATATTAGTGAGCATTAGCGCTCAGTATCAGTGCTGTATTAGTGAGTATTAGCGCTCTGTGGCAGTGCTGTATTAGTGAGTATTAGCGCTCTGTAGCAGTGCTATATTAATGAGTATTAGCACTCTGTGGCAGTGCTATATTAGTGAGTATTAGCGCTCTGTAGCAGTGCTGTATTAGTGAGTATTAGCGTTCTGTAGCAGTGCTATATTATTGAGTATTAGCACTATGTAGCAGTGCTATATTAGTGCGTATTAGCACTCTGTAGCAGTGTTATATTAGTGAGTATTAGCGCTCAGTATCAGTGCTGTATTAGTGAGTATTAGCGCTCAGTATCAGTGCTGTATTAGTGCTCTGTAGCAGTGCTATATTATTGAGTATTATCACTCTGTAGCAGTGCTATATTAGTGCGTATTAGCACTCTGTAGCAGTGCTATATTAATGAGTATTGGCGCTCTGTAACAGTGCTATATTAATGAGTATTAGCGCTCTGTAGCAGTGCTATATTAATGAGCATTAGCGCTCTGTAGCAGTGCTATATTAGTGAGCATTAGCGCTCAGTATCAGTGCTGTATTAGTGAGTATTAGCGCTCTGTAGCAGTGCTGTATTAATGAGTATTGGCGCTCTGTATTAGCACTGGCGGTGTTTCCTCACTGTCTGGCCGGAGTGCTGTGTGGTCTGCTGCCCCTCGTGTAAAACCTCCTGGGCTCCACCCTGATTGGTTTGGGTCTCTCCTCCTGCCTGCATGCCATGCACGCCCTCCTGAGCTGGTTTCCTGTAACATAGAGAAGGCAGCTATCAGAGCAAGACCACACAAATCATTCTCACACCCTCATTCCAGCAACTTCTCAAACCTCAACCATATCCTGTATTTTCGCAGAACCAGATCCACCAGAGCATGTGAGTATGTTTTTTAACATCTGGGGAAAAGATCACGTCTTACTACAGCCTTGTTCTTGATTACAGTGTTATGATGCCCTTCATAAATGTCCCAAATGTTGTGTTTGTCGCCCCCTTGTGTACAATGCCAGTATTTCCACAGACATTTTTGACCTTTTTTGATACTCACTGATTTTGAGCGATGTCTTGCTGCCTGGATCCCTCCAGCTCACTCCCTTCCCTCTCAACTACTGAGTCAGCCTCCTTACCCTGCAGCAGAAAACCCAGTACTAAATCTAAACTGTTCACCTGCATGTAGAGCTAAAGGAACTCATTTTAAAGGGATGTGTTTGAGAAGACAAGACAAAATCCAACCAAAGATGGCCGAACATCAATAAAATAATTCAGGTATTTCTAATATTCTGTTAATGCTGCACTGTCCAGTGCAACATTACTTACATGTCCTTCTGAAGCCCTCTTATTCTGGGACATGCATTCACCTATAAGAGGCAGGACAAAAACAGTAATCAGGGGAAAGATAATACATTTACAACCATCTAAATATGTCCTCACCTTCAGACATTGCTGGCCAGAGCCCAAACTAGCCTCCACTGCGTGGTACTAGTCATTAATTAGCCTCAAATACAGATAGTAGCTTATTTGCTGCTGATGTCTTTCTTGTTAGCATGCTAACTTTTACTATGTATTTATCCAGGTGGCTGTAACTGTACATGGTGAACAGTAATGCCTGGTGTGGTGTCTGACTGCAGCACTTAGCATTGCAGCTACAATGGGCAGATGCACACCTTCCACAGCAATGATCCCCTGTGCAGTGGGGTGGCTATAGGTGGAATTGGTGGCTGATCTTTTCAGGTCAGCCAACTCACTGCTGATCTCTGTGAGCCTGTTAACAGATAAAAAGCACAGCAAATTCAGCCGACACCACCAAGCAGTGTGTGAAAATCAGCCATTTAACTCTGATACCAGTCCAAATAGCAGCCATTTAACTCTGATACCAGTCCAAATACCAGCCATTTAACTGAGTAACAAGTATGGATCCAAGAGCAGTCACCAGCCTAGCCGATGGCAAAGTTTCTGTTGAGCAGTTTTCCTATGATTACTCAATCGCTGGCCATCATCACCCATCCCATGGTGATGGTCAATAAAGTGTTGATTGGCTGCTGAACTCACTTCTTCCGCAGACTGGCTCTTTCTCTCTGTTCCTCCTCCTGTAAACAAACCATTGGGACAAAGCATTACAAACACCCAGTAATTATGTACAAAATGGCAGTAAAGCATTACAAACACCCAGTAATTATGTACAAAATGGCAGTAAAGCATTACAAACACTCAGTAATTATATACAAAATGGCAGTAAAGCATTACAAACACTCAGTAATTATATACAAAATGGCGGTAAAGCATTACAAACACTCAGTAATTATTTACAAAATGGCGGTAAACGGTAAACTGTACACATTGCGCAGAGTCTTGTTGCTAAGCGCACTGTGCTGGTAGTGAGGGTTGAGACTGCTTACCTGGGCCATCAGGATGATATTCTTTTCCTCCATCTCAGCCTCCAGGACAGAGACCCTCTCCTTCAGTTTGCTGCTTTCCATCTGCTGGGCCAACTCCTCAGTGATCTTCCTGCAAGGCAGAGTATAGAGGCTTCAGGCTCTTATGCATAAACACACCTTTACTCTGCTGTATTACATCAAAGTCACTGCAGCTCAAAGCCACCACAACAACTCACCATCCTTCTGTCTCCTAATTTGTAAAACCCATATGACCCTCGACAGCCACCGTACTTACTCGTGCAGGAAGGCCTCTTGCTGCAGTGATGTTGCAGAAAAGGCTGCCAGTGTCATGTGCTTCTCGTAGCACAGTTTCTTCAAGGCAGCCACGTTCTCCGCCTTTTCCTGACAGAGCTGCTTTAGGCCCGCCTTCTTCTCCTCCTTCTCCTGAAGTGAGAAAGCCATGGCTGCCAGTCGGTCCTCCTGCTCCTGGAAAAGCTCTACCATGGCCCTCAGCTCACGTTCTTTGCTCTCACACTGCCCTTCCATGGCCGACAGCTCCTTCACTGACAACTCAGCCCTTTCCTCTTCCAAAATCTCGCTTCTGTGGGTCATGGCTACCAGCCTCTGCTCTTTCCTCTTGCAGATGTCCAGAACGAGGGCCAGCTCATGCTTCAAGTTTCCAACCATGGTCTTGCTCCTCTGTCTCTCTGCTTCGGTGGTCTTACAGTTAACTTCTGCCTGTTCAACTGATTCCTGTTGCAACTGGTGGAACGTTGCCTTTCAAATATGAAATTAGAACATGAAAAATTGTATAAAAAAAACTAAAAACAGAAGCATTTAAACATTACGGATTCAATACAAATCTTAGACGTTCAGTATGAGATATCTCAATGCTACAGTGCTCAACATCACTGATAATAATCAACTGGCCAAACGGCCGGTTATAAATGATCTCACCTTCAGATCCTCATACTGCTGATTCATTGCAGAAGCAGAATTCACCTCCCTCTGAAGCTTGAGGAGTTTTTGATCAAGCTCTTTGTTAGTCCCTAATAATACAAAATTACAATGAATTTAAAACCTTATGCCTTTAATAACATAATATAACATAATATAAATAATAACAAATGTTAGTGAAGTCAACTAATATCAAATAAAATTAAAATAGCTTACGTTGGTGTTTCCTGGTTTTAAACTGAAGGGGTTCAAGAAAGGATAAAAAAACGAATTAATACAATTTAACTACAGACAATCGGCACTCAGCAGTTAAAACGAATGATCAGTACTGATAATGCACAAACTACAGATGGAACAGTGAGAGTAGGCTAGCCTTACTTTAACTCAGTGGCCAGAGGCAATTATTTAATTTACAATGTTTCATGGATTAAGTAGACTGGATAATGTTTCACCACTGTAACAGTGGCTTCTGTAGTTCGCTGTAGCGTCTGCTAAAGTAATGTGATACCATGTAAATGAATGCGCAATATCATGTAATGTAAGAAATGACTCACCACAAGCAGTGCTACGCAGTTCACCGAAAACATAATAAGCGATCCCATCACCAACCACTCAGTTGGGACCAGATTCCAGAATTCCGATAGGTTTCCCATGAGCTGAACAAAGGTAAAAGTACAGGGGTTAATACACCTGCTACCTGGGGATGCAGTGAGCCACTTAATACCCCAATCTTAACACACATTCTCCCCACACACGGCATCTTGATTAGGCAGTCCATTGTATATTTACTAGTTTCAAATAGGCTACAGTGCAAACAGCATTGGTCCCCTTTCTTTTTCAGGTAATCACGCATATGGAGGCTAAATGCTACGCGACTTTTAGGCATATTTTATCAATGTTATTAAAATACTAAATTCGACTTCTAAATTAAAAAGAAAAAAAAGTTTTACTTACAGTTCCAGCAGAGTTTGCTAGCCGCTCCTTGGTGGGAAGGAGGGTGCTGTTCCACCACATGGGACCACCCAAGGTGTTGTTGGTGACATTGCCTGGAGCACATTTAATATTGATATTAATGACAAATCGTCGCGAACAATTAACCGTCGAAGAGCATCCATTAAGTGTAACTAAATGACAAATGCCATGCTATTCCGAGGAAAATGCGATATCTAGCCAGCTACAATAGACCTACAGACGGCAGTGAATCTTCCAGTCGTCTTCGATTAGTTAAATTCACGTCTTTCCAAATCAGCGTAACCTACCCAAACATTGATCAGCCTGCAAGACTTTTAGAAATATTAACTAATAACGTTACATAAAATTGCTCCAAATGAAGACAGGCATCGCATAACTATGTCCAAGAATTCTTACCTTGATGTTGTCCGTTCAAAAACTTGACGAAGTTCAGAAGGATCTGAGGCAAAAAATTTAGGTAGGCCAACCAAAAAGTGAAGACAATTCCACTCCAAATCGCCGCCATTATGGAAGACGAGTGGGTGGAATTATACAAACAAAAATCTGATCTAACGGTTATAGGATCAAGAAAAAACAAGATCAAGTAAACGCGATAAATACGATAAGTGGTCTAAAATTAAGCAGAAAAAACCCCAAATATAAAGAACAACGAGGGTTATAATCCACTGTGACGTGTTAGTGAATATTATGACGTCATAATTTCACAGAATGCAGGGGGCCCAATATTCTTCACTCCCCACCTCCCGTCATCCACTCCACCATTACCACTCCTCTACTACCCGGAAGTATGTGGAGGAAGGGAGGGGAGGAGGGGAGTGGAAGAAAGGAGCCGTGAAGAAAATTGGGACAGCGAATCTGCTTTACTGTCATCAAAATCGCCGTCGATTATTGATGAAGTTGCCCTATCATAACTTTGACTGACGCCGAACCCACAAATATTCCCAAAGCCAATCACAGACCTTCTACATGGTCAGCCCGTTTAAAGCTGCAAAATGTATTTTAAGTGCAAGTAACCTATAGTTGCATCAGTGTAAACAAGCCTGTATTGCGGTTCGTGTCGAGACACTAATTAATGTAATCAGAAACATTAGATCAAAGTAAACATGTTGTAGTAGCTATAGGCTACGCAAAGATAACAATTTACTGTAATTCCAGAATCCCGATGTCCCCGATGTCTGAACATACCGAGCACTAATTCACCTATAGGCATAGTCTACTGTACTTTCTGAAATCAAATTTAAAAACGTCCTTTGGAATGGTTGAATAAATTCAGTAATGCATATTCACATAGCTACTGAAATGGTAGCTGTCATGCTTAGGCTATATTTATGTAGGCCTACAGTCATGTTCGTTATTAAGCAACGTTAATGAGCAACGTTAATGTGCAAGCAAATAAATAAAGCTGTTTAAATTGCCAAATTTTTATGTAGGATATGAACCACAAAAACGGACTGGCGTCCCCCCCCCCAAAAAGCAGTTTATATGAAACAGGAAACCTAAGCCTGATCGCTAAATCCCCTAAAAGCAAGCAGGTGGTGTAGCCTGCAGAGTAGACCGTTGATCGACCACCATGTAGCTGAAGTTAGCTAGCTAGCAGTTATCAAGTGGGCTAAAACTATCGAAATTAATATCATACAGTAGTAACTAGCAAATGATTTGTTTATGTTGCGAGCAGGGACAAGCTAATATAAAATAAACATAATTGATGTCAACAGAGCTAGCTAGCTATTTCAGGTTTCGGTGGGCAATGGCATGATGCTAGCTAGCTAGTGAATGTTTGCTTAGCTTGATATTAACCAAAATAAGAAACGAAAATGTTAATACATGGACATGACATAGCCTACCTCTGTTTTGTGCACGCTTCTCCTCCTCCTCCTTTCTTCTTTTCCTCCCCTGCGCGCCCGAGGGCTTAGTCCTCTTCATATTTTTATAACGTTAGCTAGATTATGTAATTGAAATGACTCAAGGAGTGTTCGCCTGGTTCAAAATCAGAGAGAGGGTGCATTACGGAGTTGGGGGCATCACGCTAGAGGGGGAAAGTATGGAAAAGAGTATGGGAAAATTCAAAAACAACAATTGCATGATGGGGGGGGGGGGGGGGGGGGGGGGCTGCATGCAATAGAAACAGTAGGGAATTAAATTAATTTAATAAATAAAAAAAAAAATTGCGCGTGCCACTGCGCCCCACGGCAATTTGTCGCCCTAGGCGACCGCCTATCTCGCCTATGCCTAGAACCGGCCCTGAGTAGAGCTACATAGTTCTTATATGAATTCTAACACGATCACCATTCTCAAGCTTTTTTTGTCTTAGTATGAGCTTCTCTTAAAGTCCACCAGTGCCCTCTAGTCCCCCTGTTGATAAACTTCAGGGAAAATACGGAACAAATCAAGTCCCATATTAGTTTGACTGAGATGCAAGGTTTGCAGAATTAGCTATTCTCTGTATTTGTACGGCACTAACCATGTCAATGTGTGATAACACATAAGCAGGCGAACCCCTTGCTAGCCAGACACTCGCAACTATTAACCAGTCTTGTCAGACTGCTGGCCCCCCATTTGTCAATGTCAATTTGCTTCCTATCTCAATTAACGTTATCTAGCGACCTAAGTGCTAACGGTAGTTTTAATGTTTCAAGTTTGTTTCAAGAATCCTGCTATTTTGTGACATTACCGAAAGACAGGTTAGCGAGCTAGCTCACTAACAATCTATTGAATCAAGCTACCAGTTTGTTATTTGTCTTGGCTGGCTGTCAATATTCAACTTAACTATAAGAAATCAGTCAAGGAAACGCCAATATTCCCAAAACGTAGCCTATGCTATCTAATTAGTTCGCTGGACATCTTCCATGATTATAACAGATGCTATCTGTGTGTAGGCTATGTAAATAATGTGTGTCAAACAGGAATTAACATAGTAATTAATATATGTAACGTAAAGTTTCACACTTCGCTAGAAGATCCTCAATTACGCCCATCACGAAAGCCAGCTATTTCCCCTCCTCTCTCCATTGGATACCAGTCACCAAGGGGCGGGGCTAAATAGTACATCTTTCGATAGATTTAAACTAAAGATTTAGATTTAGCTAAATGTTGAATTTACAAACGCAAGATTTAAGATATAAGCTAAATGTTTAATTTGGAACAAAATATTTAGGATATAAATAAATATTTATTTTTGACCTAAATATTTAAATTTTTAACCAAGATTTGGATAAAATAAATATTTAAATGTTAAATCTTGGTTTTTATAAATACTCAAGATTTAAGATATGAGCTAAATATCAAATTTAGAACCCAATATTTAAGATATGAATAAATATACATTTTTTTGCTAAATAATTAACTGTTAAACACAGATCTGTGAAATATATATAAATTAAATCTTAAATCTTGCTTTTGGAAAACGTAAGATTTAAGATTTAAGCTAAATCTTATGTTTTAAAATAAATATTTATTTTTGAAACCAAGATTTGAGATTTAAATGAAATATTTATATTTGACTAAATACTTGTTTCTGAAACAGTGATTTAAGATATAAGCTAAATATATATATATAGATTTTTAAATATTTATTTTTGAAAACTCAGATTTAACATTTAAGTTATATATTTAGGACATGCTTATTTGAGATTTATCAATTAAATCTGAAAATATAAACTAAAAGGTTTACTTAGCATGTCAGTTAAATCTTGGGGGGAAAAATCTAGAATTTGCATAAATCTTCAGGAAAATGCAACATTTATGCTAAATCTGAGAAAAAAAACACAGGAAGAACATGTGTTTTACTTTACATTTGGCACCCCATAATTAGCGCGCCTTGCCGTTGTGAAGATGTCATTCATAGCCTATCCTAAATAAACGCATTTTGATTGCCTTTAAAACCCCAACAGAGTGGACGACGGGGATGTAACATTAATGTTTAGTTTTGTTTGCTGCACTTTCTTATGCTCTGATTCTTTTGACATTTTTGCAGAAGTATGTTTGCAATATAGACTACAGGGCTATTGATAGCGAGCTGAGCTGAGCTAACTTTAACAGCTCAACAGACAATGTGAACACATCATTGAAACAATTCTATTGGTTGATGTACACCGCTTGCATTTGATTTGTGCAACAACGGACTTTGATTGTGACGTTAACCTAGTCTTTATTTTTTATGTTTGCGTGCATAATTTTACCATACGTCTTAAGCCCTATTCAGACGGGATAAGTTTTACTGGGGGAGGTGGGGTAATGTAATAATTACCGGAGAACCTCAGTTATTTTAGTCCCGTCTGAATCTGCCATGTTTGTAACTTTTACGGACTGTGCGCTCCTGCAGCAGTAAAGATTCTCTTTTACCTACTGTTAAATGCCCTGTAAAATTAACCGGCCAGCACTCCAATATAAATTTAAATTTCATGCTGATGAAGGCTGTGTAGCCGAAACGCGTCCGTGACTGCTGCTATTAAAAAAATGTAAACTAATATTGGAGAGTTCTGGCTGTTTTCTTTTCTTATTATATGTACCCTGGGCCACAGCACCCGTAAGCTTAATTATAAGTCTTAGGTGAGTAGAGCACGTCTTTTCTTAATATTACATAGCATATGATTCACATCATTGTCATGCTCATCAAACTATTCAGTGACCCCTCGTGTCCTGTGGATGGGGGTATTGTCATGCTGGAAGAGACCACTCCCATCAGGATAGAAATGTTTCGTCAGAGGATAAAGGTGATAACTCTGTGTAGCACAGGCCGCCTTTCAATTTACCTGAAGTAAAGCACCAGAGTCATATTTATCAAAAATAGATCATTCTTTATTACAAAGTTTAGAATACAAAAAGGAGGTAAAGGATGCAATCACTAAAGGATGTAAAGCTGTATTCACTAACAGGTAACTGGATGCAACATTTTGCTCAAGTGAATTCTATCAGTTCAGTAGACCTATACCACACAAGGTGCATGTAAGGGGGGAGTGTAAGGTTCGGAGAACCAGGCGTGACAGCCAAGGAATCTAAAAGTGTATATTGAAATATACACCACTAAAGCGGACATATCCACACCAGGGAAGGAATAAACGAAAGAAAATGGGAATAAAAAGCTCCCGGCATAAGCCAAATCAAAACAGCCCCAAAAGAGGGCAAACTAGAAAATAGCGAGTAATAAATAACAAAAGATCCTCACACTCTCAAACAAAGAGCATCAAAAGGAGGTCAGAGAAAAACAAAAGAAAGCCTGTGTAAATGGGCGAGAGAACGAAAATGAAAATAGAACCTGTTACCTAAAGCTCTAGGTGCAAATGAGCTGAAGCAAAAAGGTAACAGGTAGAGAGTATAAAGGATAGAGAGCAAGATAGGAAAGAAAAGACTAAACCAATCTATATCCTAACTCTAACCGGACTTGCTACGTTTCTTATTTGAAACAACCAGAAACGTAGTGACCAAATTCCTATACCTTACCGACTTCGATGTCAAATAGCAAAGACAATATCGAAGTACCGGAAGGCGGAAGCCCTGGGCTATTTATAACCGACAGGAATACACCTCAAACAGGTGTGAGGGATAATAGCCAGGCGAGATCAAAACACCGGAATGGAGGACGGAAAATTCGATAGAGCACCCGGACACTAAAATAAGTTATTTTTGCAGTTCGTCTATGATTCCAATAAAATGTGATGATCGAGTAATTAGTTCATTACGATAGCCCATTTCTGCCAAAACAAAAGAGCAATTCTCGCTTTCTAAACAAAGCAGAGCTGTACTCCCTGTTATTCTTTTTCAGGCTGCCATGCATTGACATCACAAATTAAATGCAGCGTTATCATTATCACGGGATCAAGACAACCGTCCGCCATGGTTGCGCTTCAGCTTCCGTCAAACCTTCCCCTCCTAACAAAATATCCACGCTCACAATTAAATATAGCCTTCAAAATAAATACACAAATAGATACTTGAATTTGATGTCCAAAACTGCTGGCAATTGTAGCCTATAGCCGAAACCTTCATCCAATCATATTACAAAAAGCAACTTCCTTGTACTCCCTCCTAATTAGCATTTTGCTAGAACTAGTTTACTAGTGGATGTGCTAAAAACTTAACTAGTTAACTAGTAGACATGTTGGCTTTACTAGTTAATGAAGAGAAGTGTATGTAACTAGTTAACTAGTTCGGCGAAAATACGGACTCTTAACTAGTAAACATGTTACACTGTTGCCACTTCACTAGTGCTGTTTTAATTGCAACACGTTAGGCTTAAAAGGCCACTAGTGGGTTGAAAGGCTGACTAGTTGTTGCTGTGGTGCCACTAGTCGGCACTGTGGTGCAACTAGTAAGGTTTGTGGTGTAAACCGTAAATTGGATATCAGGGATAAGGAATAAATCCTCATTCGGCTTGCCATAGATAGGGAACTCTACTGTCGTAATTTCCTTGGCCTGCACATTCCTTTTCTCACCAGTAGATGTCAGTAATGTTCTGTAGCACTGGAGTTACAGATCTCATGTCACTAGCTGCTGTCCTGTGCATTTCATACCGACCTGTGTGAATGTAGACTGGATCCCCCTAGAAAAGGATCTGATCAGCTGCATGTTTATCTAACAAGTTGCAATGGCCGCGTTCGCTCCGCCGCCGTACTTCCACAGAGAATATAGTTCAGCACAAAGTAAAGGATTCAACGATAGTTTGACTTAAAAAATGATGGTAAAAACACTCAAAATAACCCCGATTGACTGTCGTCATATTTTATTTGCTTTGGGTGCACTGTGGAGTGTTTAAGTGCGTTTGGTAGTGGATGCTACCGGTTACCATAGAGTTGCGCTAGCATTAGCAACGTGTGTATGTCCAAAAGAAGGGACAGCATGGAATTAGCTGAAAATGGTTTCCATCAATCAACTACATCATGGGTAAGTCGTAATTGAGACATTATGTCCAAAATTCTGAACTATCCCTTTAATCCAAATGTGTGCCTTCAGTTTTATTACGCAGCTGCAGCTCCCGTGTTATTACGGTTATTAAAGTACCATAATAACACGGCATTATCTGCGTATTAAGTGCAGGAAGGTCTTGATTACAGCTTGCAATTGTAGTATATAAGCTCACAGAACTGTATAGGATTCATAAAAACTGTTCTTATACAGTTCTGTGTATCAGGTATCAGCTGATCAGCTGCTTGTCTTCTTCTTCTTTGGATTTGGTCGGCAGATGGTATATAACTTTAAGGTGCTTACACCGCCACTTACTGTGTTGGAGTGTGAGGCCAGTCACAGCCTACATTAAATCCATTTAATCCAGCACTATGTTCCTACTCGACCACTTCGCTCTTCTACAGCAGGGCAACTCGCACTTCCCTCCCTCCGTGTCAACGGCTCTCGCTCGTCCCAACTGTGGAGCTTTTCCACCCTAGCTCCTCAGTGGTGGAACGAACTCCCCATTCCCCTACGTTCTACTACAACGCTGCCTGCGTTCTGTCGTGGCCTGAAGACAAACCTCTTCAGACTCCACCTTGACTGATATACTAATCTAGGACCTTTTCTCATAGTACTTGTTCCCTGTGTTTTTCTTGTCTAACTGTTTGATGTTAGTTTATAATAGTATTTAGAATATAATTATAGTACAGCTGAATTACCCACAGCTTACTGTGAACTACATTCAATGTTCATTACTAGGGATAGCTGCTACGTTATGGGAAGGATGTGCTTTGTCTTATCTGTTCTGTAGTTGCTTCGATTACCTTTCTGTATGCACTTATTGTATGTGGTTTTGGATAAAAGCATCTGCTAAATGACTGTAATGTAATGAAATGTGATGTTACATCCTCAATCCTGTTGTCGCTGTTACCATTTGTCAGACACACCACCTTTCCAATTATTGTGCTTGATTGCACACAAACTTGTCTGCAACAGAGATGGATTCCATAAATGTGCTTTGGCCATGTGCTGTGATCTCTGTCTTTTTGGGCAGCATGCTCTGCAGCTGTCTGTCACAGCTATGGGGCCCTGTAGTGCAGTTTTCTGTTTTTGAGCCTGGCTGGGCCTCCATTGGACTAAGTCATTCTAACATAGGTCATGTGAGTGCTGGTGCTCATGTATAGGAAATTGTGTTACTGAGAGTCTGTGGTCATTTCAGTTATTTCTTCCGGAAATAACCCTAAAAGATAGACGACAACACTGTAGTCTTCCAATCAGAAAATATATTTATTTAAGTATTTATTTAAGTATAGAATTTTATCCTATCAGAATATTGGGGCCATCACCACTGCAATGTCCAAATCATGAGGGTACGCAGCAGGCAGGGGAGTCCTCCAAAATGCCTGCATGTAGCCTGAAGGCCAAACCCTCCCTGGGCAACGCTATGGATGATCATGGGGAGATCAACAAGACTCTCAGCCCTGGCAACATCAGGGTTCTTGGGCGTGGCCTGGACATTGTTTAACTTTTTGTGCTGTAGCATGTTTCCTTGTTGCAAGTAGCCATGTTTTGTTGGCCTGACTGATATGCTGGTTGGCTGTATATATGAACAGGTTCTTTAGCTCTTCTGATTGGTCAGTACAGCGAGCACAGGTAACAAGGAATCTGGTGTCTCACCTTGCCTACTTGATGGCCAGGTAGGAGACCTGGGGGGTATTTCACAAAGCAGGATTACTGAGTTAGCTGGATAACTGCACTGAGTAAAACCCAAAACAGTTCTATTTATTTCAGTCCATGTTCCAGATTTGGGAGGGTTCCGGGTTTTACTCAGTGCAGTTATCCAGATAACCCAGTAATGCAGCTTTGTGAAATACCCCCCTGGGGTGTGTGGCTGAGCCGCTGGCCAGAGCTGGGCTAAATCTAGTGGTCAGGCTCCAAACTGATCGGGTGGGATTCAGGCTCTGCAAGGCAATGCTGCCAGCCAATCATCATGCTGTATCCTAAATGGCATCCTCCTAAAGGCAACACTGCCAGCCAATCATCATGCTGTATCTTAAACGGCATCCTCCTAAAGGCAACACTGCCAGCCAATCATCATGCTGTATCCTAAATGGCATCCTCCTAAAGGCAACACTGCCAGCCAATCATCATGCTGTATCCTAAATGGCATCCTCCTAAAGGCAACACTGCCAGCCAATCATCATGCTGTATCCTAAATGGCATCCTCCTAAAGGCAACACTGCCAGCGTTGAACAAAACTTTGCAAAGTCTCCTCAAACCCATCCATAATTATTATGTCAGCAATGAAATCCAGCTCCCACAACAAAAACTCGGAAGTACAGGAACCTCAATTTCTCATCTCCGTGGCAACGTAGAATACTCCGTAGCCCCAGGCCAGTCAACCAATCAGTGCTATGCGACTGATCATGACGGCGTGCGTGCTGTTACAAATTTCAGGAGGTACGCGATAAGTGTCCCACAGCCTGTGAGACGTTCCTAATTATATCAACGGGACAGAAAATGTGTCTCACAGGGTGCCAGCCAGTCATCACGCTGTATTCTAAGTGGCATCTTCCTAAGCGCAACGCTGCCGGCCAATCACCATGACTGGCCCTGAATGACGTCCTCCTTGTAGCTATGCTGCCAGCCAATCACCATTCTGGATACTACATGCCATCATTCTCATGGCTATTCTGCCAGCCAATAACCGTGGCGGAAGCTAAATGACATGCTACTCCTGAAGACGCAGCCAGCCAATCAACATGCCAGACCCTAAATGACCTTTGAATGGCTATGCAGCCAGTTAACCACCATGTCTGTCTAAAAGAGCCAAGCAGTTCAGACACCCTGAAGCAGACTACATTGCTGAAATGAGTTGTAGCATACCACGCTTACGGAAAGCAGGTATAGCCATTGTTGGCTTCGTTCCTACATCAGGGTGCGACATAAAGTCTTCCGTCTCTTGTGAAATGGTCCCAAACTGACGGAGGACATTGCAGTGATTGGATGGTCTGATAGGGATAGAAATTGGTCTCCACAATCTCCAGTCTTATGATTTGCTCCTGAGAGGGCGAAAAACCACAAAACACCTTTCCGTCAGGCCATTATCTGATTACCTAGCTGAAAAAAGGAAAAAGTGGGTAAAAATTCCCCCTCTGCCCCAGAAATGGCGACAAAAGTATTACTTTAAGAGCAAATCTGGAATATGTTGTGGCAGATTTGGAGTCAGGAAGCCAAACTAAAAACTGAATTTGACACAGAGAAATGAGACAGAAAAAAGGGCAGAAAAACACAAATGGCACAAGAGCGCCCCCTGCAGGTGGACCTGTGAACAGCGGGGATCACTAAGGGTGGGTTCAGACCAGAAGACTAGGAACAACAGCTGTGTTCCACGCTCTAATCGGGGTAATTCTGGTCAGAACGCTCCCTTGATGAACCAATGATGAAACCTTAACCCCTCCAGCGATCACAGTGTTGTTCAGTGTCTCCATCGCCGTCTCGGTCTTCGGTTCCGCGCACCTCCTCGACCTCTTCTTCCCCCACCCGCCATTCCTCCGCTATCATCCTCTCTGCCACACACAGGCTGTCATATGGAGGGAAACACAAGGGGATGAGTGCAAAGGAGAAAGGGATGGGTAGTCTGCCTGGGCTAAAGGCCTAAACGTGCAATCAAATCAAATCAAATTGCGGGTGTAGTCAGTATAATGCTCTGTATCAGTGTTATATTAGTGAGTATTAGCGCTCTGAAGCAGTGCTATACTAGTGAGTATTAGCGCTCTGTAGCAGTGCTGTATTAGTGAGTATTAGCGCTCTGTAGCAGTGCTATATTAATGAGTATTAGCGCTCTGTAGCAGTGCTGTATTAGTGAGTATTAGCGCTCTGTAGCAGTGCTATATTATTGAGTATTAGCACTCTGTAGCAGTGCTATATTAGTGCGTATTAGCACTCTGTAGCAGTGTTATATTAGTGAGTATTAGCGCTCAGTATCAGTGCTGTATTAGTGAGTATTAGCGTTCAGTATCAGTGCTGTATTAGTGCTCTGTAGCAGTGCTATATTACTGAGTATTATCACTCTGTAGCAGTGCTATATTAGTGCGTATTAGCACTCTGTAGCAGTGCTATATTAATGAGTATTGGCGCTCTGTAACAGTGCTATATTAATGAGTATTAGCGCTCTGTAGCAGTGCTATATTAATGAGCATTAGCGCTCTGTAGCAGTGCTATATTAGTGAGCATTAGCGCTCAGTATCAGTGCTGTATTAGTGAGTATTAGCGCTCTGTAGCAGTGCTGTATTAATGAGTATTGGCGCTCTGTATTAGCACTGGCGGTGTTTCCTCACTGTCTGGCCGGAGTGCTGTGTGGTCTGCTGCCCCTCGTGTAAAACCTCCTGGGCTCCACCCTGATTGGTTTGGGTCTCTCCTCCTGCCTGCATGCCATGCACGCCCTCCTGAGCTGGTTTCCTGCAACATAGAGAAGGCAGCTATCAGAGCAAGACCACACAAATCATTCTCACACCCTCATTCCAGCAACTTCTCAAACCTCAACCATATCCTGTATTTTCGCAGAACCAGATCCACCAGAGCATGTGAGTATGTTTTTTAACATCTGGGGAAAAGATCACGTCTTACTACAGCCTTGTTCTTGATTACAGTGTTATGATGCCCTTCATGAATGTCCCAAATGTTGTGTTTGTCGCCCCCTTGTGTACAATGCCAGTATTTCCACAGACATTGTCCTTTTTTGATACTCACTGATTTTGAGCGATGTCTTGCTGCCTGGATCCCTCCAGCTCACTCCCTTCCCTCTCAAATACTGAGTCAGCCTCCTTACCCTGCAGCAGAAAACCCAGTACTAAATCTAAACTGTTCACCTGCATGTAGAGCTAAAGGAACTCATTTTAAAGGGATGTGTTTGAGAAGACAAGACAAAATCCAACCAAAGATGGCCGAACATCAATAAAAGAATTCAGGTATTTCTAATATTCTGTTAATGCTGCACTGTCCAGTGCAACATTACTTACATGTCCTTCTGAAGCTCTCTCATTCTGGACAATGCATTCACCTATAAGAGGCAGGACAAAAACAGTAATCAGGGGAAAGATAATACATTTACAACCATCTAAATCTGTCCTCACCTTCAGACATTGCTGGCCAGAGCCCAAACTAGCCTCCACTGCGTGGTACTAGTCATTAATTAGCCTCAAATACAGATAGTAGCTTATTTGCTGCTGATGTCTTTCTTGTTAGCATGCTAACTTTTACTATGTATTTATCCAGGTGGCTGTAACTGTACATGGTGAACAGTAATGCCTGAGTGTGGTGTCTGACTACAGCACTTAGCATTGCAGCTACAATGGGCAGATGCACACCTTCCACAGCAATGATCCCCTGTGCAGTGGGGAGGCTATAGGTGGAATTGGTGGCTGATCTTTTCAGGTCAGCCAACTCACTGCTGATCTCTGTGAGCCTGTTAACAGATAAAAGCACAGCAAATTCAGCCGCCACCACCAAGCAGTGTGTGAAAATCAGCCATTTAACTCTGATACCAGTCCAAATAGCAGCCATTTAACTCTGATACCAGTCCAAATACCAGCCATTTAACTGAGTAACAAGTATGGATCCAAGAGCACAGTCACCAGCCTAGCCGATGGCAAAGTTTCTGTTGAGCAGTTTTCCTATGATTACTCAATCGCTGGCCATCATCACCCATCCCATGGTGATGGTCAATAAAGTGTTGATTGGCTGCTGAACTCACTTCTTCCGCATACTGGCTCTTTCTCTCTGTTCCTCCTCCTGTAACAAACCATTGGGACAAAGCATTACAAACACTCAGTAATTATGTACAAAATGGCAGTAAAGCATTACAAACACTCAGTAATTATATACAAAATGGCGGTAAAGCATTACAAACACTCAGTAATTATTTACAAAATGGCGGTAAACGGTAAACTGTACACATTGCGCAGAGTCTTGTTGCTAAGCGCACTGTGCTGGTAGTGAGGGTTGAGACTGCTTACCTGGGCCATCAGGATGATATTCTTTTCCTCCATCTCAGCCTCCAGGACAGAGACTCTCTCCTTCAGTTTGCTGCTTTCCATCTGCTGGGCCAACTCCTCAGTGATCTTCCTGCAAGGCAGAGTATAGAGGCTTCAGGCTCTGCCTGCACCGCTCTTATGCATAAACACACCTTTCCTCTGCTGTATTACATCAAAGTCACTGCAGCTGAAAGCCACCACAACAACTCACCATCCTTCTGTCTCCTAATTTGTAAAACCCATATGACCCTCGACAGCCACCGTACTTACTCGTGCAGGAAGGCCTCTTGCTGCAGTGATGTTGCAGAAAAGGCTGCCAGCGTCATGTGCTTCTCGTAGCACAGTTTCTTCAAGGCGGCCACGTTCTCCGCCTTTTCCTGACAGAGCTGCTTTAGGCCCGCCTTCTTCTCCTCCTTCTCCTGAAGTGAGAAAGCCATGGCTGCCAGTCGGTCCTCCTGCTCCTGGAAAAGCTCTACCATGGCCCTCAGCTCACGTTCTTTCCTCTCACACTGCCCTTCCATGGCCGACAGCTCCTTCACTGACAACTCAGCCCTTTCCTCTTCCAAAATCTCGCTTCTGTGGGTCATGGCTACCAGCCTCTGCTCTTTCCTCTTACAGATGTCCAGAACGAGGGCCAGCTCATGCTTCAAGTTTCCAACCATGGTCTTGCTCCTCTGTCTCTCTGCTTCGGTGGTCTTACAGTTAACTTCTGCCTGTTCAACTGATTCCTGTTGCAACTGGTGGAACGTTGCCTTTCAAATATGAAATTAGAACATGAAAAATTGTATAAAAAAAACTAAAAACAGAAGCATTTAAACATTACGGATTCAATACAAATCTTAGACGTTCAGTATGAGATATCTCAATGCTACAGTGCTCAACATCACTGATATTAATCAACTGGCCAAACGGTCGGTTATAAATGATCTCACCTTCAGATCCTCATACTGCTGATTCATTGCAGAAGCAGAATTCACCTCCCTCTGAAGCTTGAGGAGTTTCTGATCAAGCTCTTTGTTAGTCCCTAATAATACAAAATTACAATGAATTTAAAACCTTACACCTTTAATAACATAATATAACATAATATAAATAATAACAAATGTTAGTGAAGTCAACTAATATCAAATAAAATTAAAATAGCTTACGTTGGTGTTTCCTGGTTTTAAACTGAAGGGGTTCAAGAAAGGATAAAAAAACGAATTAATACAATTTAACTACAGACAATCGGCACTCAGCAGTTAAAACGAATGGTCAGTACTGATAATGCACAAACTACAGATGGAACAGTGAGAGTAGCCTTACTTTAACTCAGTGGCCAGAGGCAATGATTTAATTTACAATGTTTCATGGATTAAAGTAGACTGTATAATGTTTCACTACTGTAACAGTGGCTTCTGTAGTTCGCTGTAGCGTCTGCTAAAGTAATGTGATACCATGTAAATGAATGCGCAATATCATGTAATGTAAGAAATGACTCACCACAAGCAGTGCTACGCAGTTCACCGAAAACATTATAAGCGATCCCATCACCAACCACTCAGTTGGGACCAGATTCCAGAATTCCGATAGGTTTCCCATGAGCTGAACAAAGGTAAAAGTACAGGGGGTAATACACCTGCTACCTGGGGATGCAGTGAGCCACTTAATACCCCAATCTTAACACACATTCTCCCCACACACGGCATCTTGATTAGGCAGTCCATTGTATATTTACTATTTTCAAATAGGCTACAGTGCAAACAGCATTGGTCCCCTTTCTTTTTCAGGTGATCACGCATATGGAGGCTAAATGCTACGCGACTTTTAGGCATATTTTATCAATGTTATTAAAATACTAAATTCGACTTCTAAATTCAAAATAAGAAAAAAAAGTTTTACTTACAGTTCCAGCAGAGTGTGCTATCCGCTCCTTGGTGGGAAGGAGGGTGCTGTTCCACCACATGGGACCACCCAAGGTGTTGTTGGTGACATTGCCTTGAGCACATTTAATTTTGGATATTAATGACAAATCGTCGCGAACAATTAACCGTCGAAGAGCATCCATTAAGTGTAACTAAATGACAAATGCCATGCTATTCCGAGGAAAATGCGATATCTAGCCAGCTACAATAGAGCTACAGACGGCAGTGAATCTTCCAGTCGTCTTCGATTAGTTAAATTCACGTCTTTCCAAATCAGCGTAACCTACCCAAACATTGCCAGACTTTTAGAAATATTAACTAATAACGTTACATAAAATTGCTCCAAATGAAGACAGGCATCGCATAACTATGTCCAAGAATTCTTACCTTGATGTTGTCCGTTCAAAAACTTGACGAAGTTCAGAAGGATCTGAGGCAAAAAATTTAGGTAGGCCAACCAAAAAGTTAAGACAATTCCACTCCAAATCGCCACCATTATGGAAGACGAGTGGGTGGAATTATACAAACAAAAATCTGATCTAACGGTTATAGGATCAAGAAAAAACAAGATCAAGTAAACGCGATAAATCCGATAAGTGGTCTAATATCAAGCAGAAAAACCCCCAAATATAAAGAACAACGAGGGTTATAATCCACTGTGACGTTTTAGTGAATATTATGACGTCATAATTTCACAGAATGCAGGGGGCCCAATATTCTTCACTCCCCACCTCCCGTCATCCACTCCACCATTACCACTCCTCTACTACCCGGAAGTATGTGGAGGAAGGGAGGGGAGGAGGGGAGTGGAAGAAAGGAGCCGTGAAGAAAATTGGGACAGCGAATCTGCTTCACTGTCATCAAAATCGCCGTCGATTATTGATGAAGTTGCCCTATCATAACTTTGACTGACGCCGAACCCACAAATATTCCCAAAGCCAATCACAGACCTTCTACATGGTCAGCCCGTTTAAAACTGCAAAATGTATTTTAAGTGCAAGTAACCTATAGTTGCATCAGTGTAAACAAGCCTGTATTGCGGTTCGTGTCGAGACACTAATTAATGTAATCAGAAACATTAGATCAAAGTAAACATGTTGTAGTATAGGCTACGCAAAGATAACAATTTACTGTAATTCCAGAATCCCGATGTCCCCGATGTCTGAACATACCGAGCACTAATTCACCTATAGGCATAGTCTACTGTACTTTCTGAAATCAAATTTAAAAACGTCCTTTGGAATGGTTGAATAAATTCAGTAATGCATATTCACATAGCTACTGAAATGGTAGCTGTCATGCTTAGGCTATATTTATGTAGGCCTACAGTCATGTTCGTTATTAAGCAACGTTAATGAGCAACGTTAATGTGCAAGCAAATAAATAAAGCTGTTTAAATTGCCAAATTTTTATGTAGGATATGAACCACAAAAACGGACTGGCGTCCCCCCCCCCCAAAAAGCAGTTTATATGAAACAGGAAACCTAAGCCTGATCGCTAAATCCCCTAAAAGCAAGCAGGTGGTGTAGCCTGCAGAGTAGACCGTTGATCGACCACCATGTAGCTGAAGTTAGCTAGCTAGCAGTTATCAAGTGGGCTAAAACTATCGAAATTAATATCATACAGTAGTAACTAGCAAATGATTTGTTTATGTTGCGAGCAGGGACAAGCTAATATAAAATAAACATAATTGATGTCAACAGAGCTAGCTAGCTATGTCAGGTTTCGGTGGGCAATGGCATGATGCTAGCTAGCTAGTGAATGTTTGCTTAGCTTGATATTAACCAAAATAAGAAACGAAAATGTTAATACATGGACATGACATAGCCTACCTCTGTTTTGTGCACGCTTCTCCTCCTCCTCCTTTCTTCTTTTCCTCCCCTGCGCGCCCGAGGGCTTAGTCCTCTTCATATTTTTATAACGTTAGCTAGATTATGTAATTGAAATGACTCAAGGAGTGTTCGCCTGGTTCAAAATCAGAGAGAGGGTGCATTACGGAGTTGGGGGCATCACGCTAGAGGGGGAAAGTATGGAAAAGAGTATGGGAAAATTCAAAAACAACAATTGCATGATGGGGGGGGGGGGGGGGGGGCTGCATGCAATAGAAACAGTAGGGAATGAAATTAATTTAATAAATAATAAAAAAAATTGCGCGTGCCACTGCGCCCCACGGCAATTTGTCGCCCTAGGCGACCGCCTATCTCGCCTATGCCTAGAACCGGCCCTGAGTAGAGCTACATAGTTCTTATATGAATTCTAACACGATCACCATTCTCAAGCTTTTTTTGTCTTAGTATGAGCTTCTCTTAAAGTCCACCAGTGCCCTCTAGTCCCCCTGTTGATAAACTTCAGGGAAAATACGGAACAAATCAAGTCCCATATTAGTTTGACTGAGATGCAAGGTTTGCAGAATTAGCTATTCTCTGTATTTGTACGGCACTAACCATGTCAATGTGTGATAACACATAAGCAGGCGAACCCCTTGCTAGCCAGACACTCGCAACTATTAACCAGTCTTGTCAGACTGCTGGCCCCCCATTTGTCAATGTCAATTTGCTTCCTATCTCAATTAACGTTATCTAGCGACCTAAGTGCTAACGGTAGTTTTAATGTTTCAAGTTTGTTTCAAGAATCCTGCTATTTTGTGACATTACCGAAAGACAGGTTAGCGAGCTAGCTCACTAACAATCTATTGAATCAAGCTACCAGTTTGTTATTTGTCTTGGCTGGCTGTCAATATTCAACTTAACTATAAGAAATCAGTCAAGGAAACGCCAATATTCCCAAAACGTAGCCTATGCTATCTAATTAGTTCGCTGGACATCTTCCATGATTATAACAGATGCTATCTGTGTGTAGGCTATGTAAATAATGTGTGTCAAACAGGAATTAACATAGTAATTAATATATGTAACGTAAAGTTTCACACTTCGCTAGAAGATCCTCAATTACGCCCATCACGAAAGCCAGCTATTTCCCCTCCTCTCTCCATTGGATACCAGTCACCAAGGGGCGGGGCTAAATAGTACATCTTTCGATAGATTTAAACTAAAGATTTAGATTTAGCTAAATGTTGAATTTACAAACGCAAGATTTAAGATATAAGCTAAATGTTTAATTTGGAACAAAATATTTAGGATATAAATAAATATTTATTTTTGACCTAAATATTTAAATTTTTAACCAAGATTTGGATAAAATAAATATTTAAATGTTAAATCTTGGTTTTTATAAATACTCAAGATTTAAGATATGAGCTAAATATCAAATTTAGAACCCAATATTTAAGATATGAATAAATATACATTTTTTTGCTAAATAATTAACTGTTAAACACAGATCTGTGAAATATATATAAATTAAATCTTAAATCTTGCTTTTGGAAAACGTAAGATTTAAGATTTAAGCTAAATCTTATGTTTTAAAATAAATATTTATTTTTGAAACCAAGATTTGAGATTTAAATGAAATATTTATATTTGACTAAATACTTGTTTCTGAAACAGTGATTTAAGATATAAGCTAAATATATATATATAGATTTTTAAATATTTATTTTTGAAAACTCAGATTTAACATTTAAGTTATATATTTAGGACATGCTTATTTGAGATTTATCAATTAAATCTGAAAATATAAACTAAAAGGTTTACTTAGCATGTCAGTTAAATCTTGGGGGGAAAAATCTAGAATTTGCATAAATCTTCAGGAAAATGCAACATTTATGCTAAATCTGAGAAAAAAAACACAGGAAGAACATGTGTTTTACTTTACATTTGGCACCCCATAATTAGCGCGCCTTGCCGTTGTGAAGATGTCATTCATAGCCTATCCTAAATAAACGCATTTTGATTGCCTTTAAAACCCCAACAGAGTGGACGACGGGGATGTAACATTAATGTTTAGTTTTGTTTGCTGCACTTTCTTATGCTCTGATTCTTTTGACATTTTTGCAGAAGTATGTTTGCAATATAGACTACAGGGCTATTGATAGCGAGCTGAGCTGAGCTAACTTTAACAGCTCAACAGACAATGTGAACACATCATTGAAACAATTCTATTGGTTGATGTACACCGCTTGCATTTGATTTGTGCAACAACGGACTTTGATTGTGACGTTAACCTAGTCTTTATTTTTTATGTTTGCGTGCATAATTTTACCATACGTCTTAAGCCCTATTCAGACGGGATAAGTTTTACTGGGGGAGGTGGGGTAATGTAATAATTACCGGAGAACCTCAGTTATTTTAGTCCCGTCTGAATCTGCCATGTTTGTAACTTTTACGGACTGTGCGCTCCTGCAGCAGTAAAGATTCCGGTGTCTTTTACCTACTGTTAAATGCCCTGTAAAATTAACCGGCCAGCACTCCAATATAAATTTAAATTTCATGCTGATGAAGGCTGTGTAGCCGAAACGCGTCCGTGACTGCTGCTATTAAAAAAATGTAAACTAATATTGGAGAGTTCTGGCTGTTTTCTTTTCTTATTATATGTACCCTGGGCCACAGCACCCGTAAGCTTAATTATAAGTCTTAGGTGAGTAGAGCACGTCTTTTCTTAATATTACATAGCATATGATTCACATCATTGTCATGCTCATCAAACTATTCAGTGACCCCTCGTGTCCTGTGGATGGGGGTATTGTCATGCTGGAAGAGACCACTCCCATCAGGATAGAAATGTTTCGTCAGAGGATAAAGGTGATAACTCTGTGTAGCACAGGCCGCCTTTCAATTTACCTGAAGTAAAGCACCAGAGTCATATTTATCAAAAATAGATCATTCTTTATTACAAAGTTTAGAATACAAAAAGGAGGTAAAGGATGCAATCACTAAAGGATGTAAAGCTGTATTCACTAACAGGTAACTGGATGCAACATTTTGCTCAAGTGAATTCTATCAGTTCAGTAGACCTATACCACACAAGGTGCATGTAAGGGGGGAGTGTAAGGTTCGGAGAACCAGGCGTGACAGCCAAGGAATCTAAAAGTGTATATTGAAATATACACCACTAAAGCGGACATATCCACACCAGGGAAGGAATAAACGAAAGAAAATGGGAATAAAAAGCTCCCGGCATAAGCCAAATCAAAACAGCCCCAAAAGAGGGCAAACTAGAAAATAGCGAGTAATAAATAACAAAAGATCCTCACACTCTCAAACAAAGAGCATCAAAAGGAGGTCAGAGAAAAACAAAAGAAAGCCTGTGTAAATGGGCGAGAGAACGAAAATGAAAATAGAACCTGTTACCTAAAGCTCTAGGTGCAAATGAGCTGAAGCAAAAAGGTAACAGGTAGAGAGTATAAAGGATAGAGAGCAAGATAGGAAAGAAAAGACTAAACCAATCTATATCCTAACTCTAACCGGACTTGCTACGTTTCTTATTTGAAACAACCAGAAACGTAGTGACCAAATTCCTATACCTTACCGACTTCGATGTCAAATAGCAAAGACAATATCGAAGTACCGGAAGGCGGAAGCCCTGGGCTATTTATAACCGACAGGAATACACCTCAAACAGGTGTGAGGGATAATAGCCAGGCGAGATCAAAACACCGGAATGGAGGACGGAAAATTCGATAGAGCACCCGGACACTAAAATAAGTTATTTTTGCAGTTCGTCTATGATTCCAATAAAATGTGATGATCGAGTAATTAGTTCATTACGATAGCCCATTTCTGCCAAAACAAAAGAGCAATTCTCGCTTTCTAAACAAAGCAGAGCTGTACTCCCTGTTATTCTTTTTCAGGCTGCCATGCATTGACATCACAAATTAAATGCAGCGTTATCATTATCACGGGATCAAGACAACCGTCCGCCATGGTTGCGCTTCAGCTTCCGTCAAACCTTCCCCTCCTAACAAAATATCCACGCTCACAATTAAATATAGCCTTCAAAATAAATACACAAATAGATACTTGAATTTGATGTCCAAAACTGCTGGCAATTGTAGCCTATAGCCGAAAAGAAAAAAAAAAAAAAAAATAAAACAAAGAACAACCAAAAAAAAGACCAGAAACAAAACCTAAAAAGAAAAAAAAAAAACCCCCCTCCGAAAAACTTAACTAGTTAACTAGTAGACATGTTGGCTTTACTAGTTAATGAAGAGAAGTGTATGTAACTAGTTAACTAGTTCGGCGAAAATACGGACTCTTAACTAGTAAACATGTTACACTGTTGCCACTTCACTAGTGCTGTTTTAATTGCAACACGTTAGGCTTAAAAGGCCACTAGTGGGTTGAAAGGCTGACTAGTTGTTGCTGTGGTGCCACTAGTCGGCACTGTGGTGCAACTAGTAAGGTTTGTGGTGTAAACCGTAAATTGGATATCAGGGATAAGGAATAAATCCTCATTCGGCTTGCCATAGATAGGGAACTCTACTGTCGTAATTTCCTTGGCCTGCACATTCCTTTTCTCACCAGTAGATGTCAGTAATGTTCTGTAGCACTGGAGTTACAGATCTCATGTCACTAGCTGCTGTCCTGTGCATTTCATACCGACCTGTGTGAATGTAGACTGGATCCCCCTAGAAAAGGATCTGATCAGCTGCATGTTTATCTAACAAGTTGCAATGGCCGCGTTCGCTCCGCCGCCGTACTTCCACAGAGAATATAGTTCAGCACAAAGTAAAGGATTCAACGATAGTTTGACTTAAAAAATGATGGTAAAAACACTCAAAATAACCCCGATTGACTGTCGTCATATTTTATTTGCTTTGGGTGCACTGTGGAGTGTTTAAGTGCGTTTGGTAGTGGATGCTACCGGTTACCATAGAGTTGCGCTAGCATTAGCAACGTGTGTATGTCCAAAAGAAGGGACAGCATGGAATTAGCTGAAAATGGTTTCCATCAATCAACTACATCATGGGTAAGTCGTAATTGAGACATTATGTCCAAAATTCTGAACTATCCCTTTAATCCAAATGTGTGCCTTCAGTTTTATTACGCAGCTGCAGCTCCCGTGTTATTACGGTTATTAAAGTACCATAATAACACGGCATTATCTGCGTATTAAGTGCAGGAAGGTCTTGATTACAGCTTGCAATTGTAGTATATAAGCTCACAGAACTGTATAGGATTCATAAAAACTGTTCTTATACAGTTCTGTGTATCAGGTATCAGCTGATCAGCTGCTTGTCTTCTTCTTCTTTGGATTTGGTCGGCAGATGGTATATAACTTTAAGGTGCTTACACCGCCACTTACTGTGTTGGAGTGTGAGGCCAGTCACAGCCTACATTAAATCCATTTAATCCAGCACTATGTTCCTACTCGACCACTTCGCTCTTCTACAGCAGGGCAACTCGCACTTCCCTCCCTCCGTGTCAACGGCTCTCGCTCGTCCCAACTGTGGAGCTTTTCCACCCTAGCTCCTCAGTGGTGGAACGAACTCCCCATTCCCCTACGTTCTACTACAACGCTGCCTGCGTTCTGTCGTGGCCTGAAGACAAACCTCTTCAGACTCCACCTTGACTGATATACTAATCTAGGACCTTTTCTCATAGTACTTGTTCCCTGTGTTTTTCTTGTCTAACTGTTTGATGTTAGTTTATAATAGTATTTAGAATATAATTATAGTACAGCTGAATTACCCACAGCTTACTGTGAACTACATTCAATGTTCATTACTAGGGATAGCTGCTACGTTATGGGAAGGATGTGCTTTGTCTTATCTGTTCTGTAGTTGCTTCGATTACCTTTCTGTATGCACTTATTGTATGTGGTTTTGGATAAAAGCATCTGCTAAATGACTGTAATGTAATGAAATGTGATGTTACATCCTCAATCCTGTTGTCGCTGTTACCATTTGTCAGACACACCACCTTTCCAATTATTGTGCTTGATTGCACACAAACTTGTCTGCAACAGAGATGGATTCCATAAATGTGCTTTGGCCATGTGCTGTGATCTCTGTCTTTTTGGGCAGCATGCTCTGCAGCTGTCTGTCACAGCTATGGGGCCCTGTAGTGCAGTTTTCTGTTTTTGAGCCTGGCTGGGCCTCCATTGGACTAAGTCATTCTAACATAGGTCATGTGAGTGCTGGTGCTCATGTATAGGAAATTGTGTTACTGAGAGTCTGTGGTCATTTCAGTTATTTCTTCCGGAAATAACCCTAAAAGATAGACGACAACACTGTAGTCTTCCAATCAGAAAATATATTTATTTAAGTATTTATTTAAGTATAGAATTTTATCCTATCAGAATATTGGGGCCATCACCACTGCAATGTCCAAATCATGAGGGTACGCAGCAGGCAGGGGAGTCCTCCAAAATGCCTGCATGTAGCCTGAAGGCCAAACCCTCCCTGGGCAACGCTATGGATGATCATGGGGAGATCAACAAGACTCTCAGCCCTGGCAACATCAGGGTTCTTGGGCGTGGCCTGGACATTGTTTAACTTTTTGTGCTGTAGCATGTTTCCTTGTTGCAAGTAGCCATGTTTTGTTGGCCTGACTGATATGCTGGTTGGCTGTATATATGAACAGGTTCTTTAGCTCTTCTGATTGGTCAGTACAGCGAGCACAGGTAACAAGGAATCTGGTGTCTCACCTTGCCTACTTGATGGCCAGGTAGGAGACCTGGGGGGTATTTCACAAAGCAGGATTACTGAGTTAGCTGGATAACTGCACTGAGTAAAACCCAAAACAGTTCTATTTATTTCAGTCCATGTTCCAGATTTGGGAGGGTTCCGGGTTTTACTCAGTGCAGTTATCCAGATAACCCAGTAATGCAGCTTTGTGAAATACCCCCCTGGGGTGTGTGGCTGAGCCGCTGGCCAGAGCTGGGCTAAATCTAGTGGTCAGGCTCCAAACTGATCGGGTGGGATTCAGGCTCTGCAAGGCAATGCTGCCAGCCAATCATCATGCTGTATCCTAAATGGCATCCTCCTAAAGGCAACACTGCCAGCCAATCATCATGCTGTATCTTAAACGGCATCCTCCTAAAGGCAACACTGCCAGCCAATCATCATGCTGTATCCTAAATGGCATCCTCCTAAAGGCAACACTGCCAGCCAATCATCATGCTGTATCCTAAATGGCATCCTCCTAAAGGCAACACTGCCAGCCAATCATCATGCTGTATCCTAAATGGCATCCTCCTAAAGGCAACACTGCCAGCGTTGAACAAAACTTTGCAAAGTCTCCTCAAACCCATCCATAATTATTATGTCAGCAATGAAATCCAGCTCCCACAACAAAAACTCGGAAGTACAGGAACCTCAATTTCTCATCTCCGTGGCAACGTAGAATACTCCGTAGCCCCAGGCCAGTCAACCAATCAGTGCTATGCGACTGATCATGACGGCGTGCGTGCTGTTACAAATTTCAGGAGGTACGCGATAAGTGTCCCACAGCCTGTGAGACGTTCCTAATTATATCAACGGGACAGAAAATGTGTCTCACAGGGTGCCAGCCAGTCATCACGCTGTATTCTAAGTGGCATCTTCCTAAGCGCAACGCTGCCGGCCAATCACCATGACTGGCCCTGAATGACGTCCTCCTTGTAGCTATGCTGCCAGCCAATCACCATTCTGGATACTACATGCCATCATTCTCATGGCTATTCTGCCAGCCAATAACCGTGGCGGAAGCTAAATGACATGCTACTCCTGAAGACGCAGCCAGCCAATCAACATGCCAGACCCTAAATGACCTTTGAATGGCTATGCAGCCAGTTAACCACCATGTCTGTCTAAAAGAGCCAAGCAGTTCAGACACCCTGAAGCAGACTACATTGCTGAAATGAGTTGTAGCATACCACGCTTACGGAAAGCAGGTATAGCCATTGTTGGCTTCGTTCCTACATCAGGGTGCGACATAAAGTCTTCCGTCTCTTGTGAAATGGTCCCAAACTGACGGAGGACATTGCAGTGATTGGATGGTCTGATAGGGATAGAAATTGGTCTCCACAATCTCCAGTCTTATGATTTGCTCCTGAGAGGGCGAAAAACCACAAAACACCTTTCCGTCAGGCCATTATCTGATTACCTAGCTGAAAAAAGGAAAAAGTGGGTAAAAATTCCCCCTCTGCCCCAGAAATGGCGACAAAAGTATTACTTTAAGAGCAAATCTGGAATATGTTGTGGCAGATTTGGAGTCAGGAAGCCAAACTAAAAACTGAATTTGACACAGAGAAATGAGACAGAAAAAAGGGCAGAAAAACACAAATGGCACAAGAGCGCCCCCTGCAGGTGGACCTGTGAACAGCGGGGATCACTAAGGGTGGGTTCAGACCAGAAGACTAGGAACAACAGCTGTGTTCCACGCTCTAATCGGGGTAATTCTGGTCAGAACGCTCCCTTGATGAACCAATGATGAAACCTTAACCCCTCCAGCGATCACAGTGTTGTTCAGTGTCTCCATCGCCGTCTCGGTCTTCGGTTCCGCGCACCTCCTCGACCTCTTCTTCCCCCACCCGCCATTCCTCCGCTATCATCCTCTCTGCCACACACAGGCTGTCATATGGAGGGAAACACAAGGGGATGAGTGCAAAGGAGAAAGGGATGGGTAGTCTGCCTGGGCTAAAGGCCTAAACGTGCAATCAAATCAAATCAAATTGCGGGTGTAGTCAGTATAATGCTCTGTATCAGTGTTATATTAGTGAGTATTAGCGCTCTGAAGCAGTGCTATACTAGTGAGTATTAGCGCTCTGTAGCAGTGCTGTATTAGTGAGTATTAGCGCTCTGTAGCAGTGCTATATTAATGAGTATTAGCGCTCTGTAGCAGTGCTGTATTAGTGAGTATTAGCGCTCTGTAGCAGTGCTATATTATTGAGTATTAGCACTCTGTAGCAGTGCTATATTAGTGCGTATTAGCACTCTGTAGCAGTGTTATATTAGTGAGTATTAGCGCTCAGTATCAGTGCTGTATTAGTGAGTATTAGCGTTCAGTATCAGTGCTGTATTAGTGCTCTGTAGCAGTGCTATATTACTGAGTATTATCACTCTGTAGCAGTGCTATATTAGTGCGTATTAGCACTCTGTAGCAGTGCTATATTAATGAGTATTGGCGCTCTGTAACAGTGCTATATTAATGAGTATTAGCGCTCTGTAGCAGTGCTATATTAATGAGCATTAGCGCTCTGTAGCAGTGCTATATTAGTGAGCATTAGCGCTCAGTATCAGTGCTGTATTAGTGAGTATTAGCGCTCTGTAGCAGTGCTGTATTAATGAGTATTGGCGCTCTGTATTAGCACTGGCGGTGTTTCCTCACTGTCTGGCCGGAGTGCTGTGTGGTCTGCTGCCCCTCGTGTAAAACCTCCTGGGCTCCACCCTGATTGGTTTGGGTCTCTCCTCCTGCCTGCATGCCATGCACGCCCTCCTGAGCTGGTTTCCTGCAACATAGAGAAGGCAGCTATCAGAGCAAGACCACACAAATCATTCTCACACCCTCATTCCAGCAACTTCTCAAACCTCAACCATATCCTGTATTTTCGCAGAACCAGATCCACCAGAGCATGTGAGTATGTTTTTTAACATCTGGGGAAAAGATCACGTCTTACTACAGCCTTGTTCTTGATTACAGTGTTATGATGCCCTTCATGAATGTCCCAAATGTTGTGTTTGTCGCCCCCTTGTGTACAATGCCAGTATTTCCACAGACATTGTCCTTTTTTGATACTCACTGATTTTGAGCGATGTCTTGCTGCCTGGATCCCTCCAGCTCACTCCCTTCCCTCTCAAATACTGAGTCAGCCTCCTTACCCTGCAGCAGAAAACCCAGTACTAAATCTAAACTGTTCACCTGCATGTAGAGCTAAAGGAACTCATTTTAAAGGGATGTGTTTGAGAAGACAAGACAAAATCCAACCAAAGATGGCCGAACATCAATAAAAGAATTCAGGTATTTCTAATATTCTGTTAATGCTGCACTGTCCAGTGCAACATTACTTACATGTCCTTCTGAAGCTCTCTCATTCTGGACAATGCATTCACCTATAAGAGGCAGGACAAAAACAGTAATCAGGGGAAAGATAATACATTTACAACCATCTAAATCTGTCCTCACCTTCAGACATTGCTGGCCAGAGCCCAAACTAGCCTCCACTGCGTGGTACTAGTCATTAATTAGCCTCAAATACAGATAGTAGCTTATTTGCTGCTGATGTCTTTCTTGTTAGCATGCTAACTTTTACTATGTATTTATCCAGGTGGCTGTAACTGTACATGGTGAACAGTAATGCCTGAGTGTGGTGTCTGACTACAGCACTTAGCATTGCAGCTACAATGGGCAGATGCACACCTTCCACAGCAATGATCCCCTGTGCAGTGGGGAGGCTATAGGTGGAATTGGTGGCTGATCTTTTCAGGTCAGCCAACTCACTGCTGATCTCTGTGAGCCTGTTAACAGATAAAAGCACAGCAAATTCAGCCGCCACCACCAAGCAGTGTGTGAAAATCAGCCATTTAACTCTGATACCAGTCCAAATAGCAGCCATTTAACTCTGATACCAGTCCAAATACCAGCCATTTAACTGAGTAACAAGTATGGATCCAAGAGCACAGTCACCAGCCTAGCCGATGGCAAAGTTTCTGTTGAGCAGTTTTCCTATGATTACTCAATCGCTGGCCATCATCACCCATCCCATGGTGATGGTCAATAAAGTGTTGATTGGCTGCTGAACTCACTTCTTCCGCATACTGGCTCTTTCTCTCTGTTCCTCCTCCTGTAACAAACCATTGGGACAAAGCATTACAAACACTCAGTAATTATGTACAAAATGGCAGTAAAGCATTACAAACACTCAGTAATTATATACAAAATGGCGGTAAAGCATTACAAACACTCAGTAATTATTTACAAAATGGCGGTAAACGGTAAACTGTACACATTGCGCAGAGTCTTGTTGCTAAGCGCACTGTGCTGGTAGTGAGGGTTGAGACTGCTTACCTGGGCCATCAGGATGATATTCTTTTCCTCCATCTCAGCCTCCAGGACAGAGACTCTCTCCTTCAGTTTGTTGCTTTCCATCTGCTGGGCCAACTCCTCAGTGATCTTCCTGCAAGGCAGAGTATAGAGGCTTCAGGCTCTTATGCATAAACACACCTTTACTCTGCTGTATTACATCAAAGTCACTGCAGCTCAAAGCCACCACAACAACTCACCATCCTTCTGTCTCCTAATTTGTAAAACCCATATGACCCTCGACAGCCACCGTACTTACTCGTGCAGGAAGGCCTCTTGCTGCAGTGATGTTGCAGAAAAGGCTGCCAGCGTCATGTGCTTCTCGTAGCACAGTTTCTTCAAGGCGGCCACGTTCTCCGCCTTTTCCTGACAGAGCTGCTTTAGGCCCGCCTTCTTCTCCTCCTTCTCCTGAAGTGAGAAAGCCATGGCTGCCAGTCGGTCCTCCTGCTCCTGGAAAAGCTCTACCATGGCCCTCAGCTCACGTTCTTTCCTCTCACACTGCCCTTCCATGGCCGACAGCTCCTTCACTGACAACTCAGCCCTTTCCTCTTCCAAAATCTCGCTTCTGTGGGTCATGGCTACCAGCCTCTGCTCTTTCCTCTTACAGATGTCCAGAACGAGGGCCAGCTCATGCTTCAAGTTTCCAACCATGGTCTTGCTCCTCTGTCTCTCTGCTTCGGTGGTCTTACAGTTAACTTCTGCCTGTTCAACTGATTCCTGTTGCAACTGGTGGAACGTTGCCTTTCAAATATGAAATTAGAACATGAAAAATTGTATAAAAAAAACTAAAAACAGAAGCATTTAAACATTACGGATTCAATACAAATCTTAGACGTTCAGTATGAGATATCTCAATGCTACAGTGCTCAACATCACTGATATTAATCAACTGGCCAAACGGTCGGTTATAAATTATCTCACCTTCAGATCCTCATACTGCTGATTCATTGCAGAAGCAGAATTCACCTCCCTCTGAAGCTTGAGGAGTTTCTGATCAAGCTCTTTGTTAGTCCCTAATAATACAAAATTACAATGAATTTAAAACCTTACACCTTTAATAACATAATATAACATAATATAAATAATAACAAATGTTAGTGAAGTCAACTAATATCAAATAAAATTAAAATAGCTTACGTTGGTGTTTCCTGGTTTTAAACTGAAGGGGTTCAAGAAAGGATAAAAAAACGAATTAATACAATTTAACTACAGACAATCGGCACTCAGCAGTTAAAACGAATGGTCAGTACTGATAATGCACAAACTACAGATGGAACAGTGAGAGTAGCCTTACTTTAACTCAGTGGCCAGAGGCAATGATTTAATTTACAATGTTTCATGGATTAAAGTAGACTGTATAATGTTTCACTACTGTAACAGTGGCTTCTGTAGTTCGCTGTAGCGTCTGCTAAAGTAATGTGATACCATGTAAATGAATGCGCAATATCATGTAATGTAAGAAATGACTCACCACAAGCAGTGCTACGCAGTTCACCGAAAACATTATAAGCGATCCCATCACCAACCACTCAGTTGGGACCAGATTCCAGAATTCCGATAGGTTTCCCATGAGCTGAACAAAGGTAAAAGTACAGGGGGTAATACACCTGCTACCTGGGGATGCAGTGAGCCACTTAATACCCCAATCTTAACACACATTCTCCCCACACACGGCATCTTGATTAGGCAGTCCATTGTATATTTACTATTTTCAAATAGGCTACAGTGCAAACAGCATTGGTCCCCTTTCTTTTTCAGGTAATCACGCATATGGAGGCTAAATGCTACGCGACTTTTAGGCATATTTTATCAATGTTATTAAAATACTAAATTCGACTTCTAAATTCAAAATAAGAAAAAAAAGTTTTACTTACAGTTCCAGCAGAGTGTGCTATCCGCTCCTTGGTGGGAAGGAGGGTGCTGTTCCACCACATGGGACCACCCAAGGTGTTGTTGGTGACATTGCCTTGAGCACATTTAATTTTGGATATTAATGACAAATCGTCGCGAACAATTAACCGTCGAAGAGCATCCATTAAGTGTAACTAAATGACAAATGCCATGCTATTCCGAGGAAAATGCGATATCTAGCCAGCTACAATAGAGCTACAGACGGCAGTGAATCTTCCAGTCGTCTTCGATTAGTTAAATTCACGTCTTTCCAAATCAGCGTAACCTACCCAAACATTGCCAGACTTTTAGAAATATTAACTAATAACGTTACATAAAATTGCTCCAAATGAAGACAGGCATCGCATAACTATGTCCAAGAATTCTTACCTTGATGTTGTCCGTTCAAAAACTTGACGAAGTTCAGAAGGATCTGAGGCAAAAAATTTAGGTAGGCCAACCAAAAAGTTAAGACAATTCCACTCCAAATCGCCACCATTATGGAAGACGAGTGGGTGGAATTATACAAACAAAAATCTGATCTAACGGTTATAGGATCAAGAAAAAACAAGATCAAGTAAACGCGATAAATCCGATAAGTGGTCTAATATCAAGCAGAAAAACCCCCAAATATAAAGAACAACGAGGGTTATAATCCACTGTGACGTTTTAGTGAATATTATGACGTCATAATTTCACAGAATGCAGGGGGCCCAATATTCTTCACTCCCCACCTCCCGTCATCCACTCCACCATTATCACTCCTCTACTACCCGGAAGTATGTGGAGGAAGGGAGGGGAGGAGGGGAGTGGAAGAAAGGAGCCGTGAAGAAAATTGGGACAGCGAATCTGCTTCACTGTCATCAAAATCGCCGTCGATTATTGATGAAGTTGCCCTATCATAACTTTGACTGACGCCGAACCCACAAATATTCCCAAAGCCAATCACAGACCTTCTACATGGTCAGCCCGTTTAAAACTGCAAAATGTATTTTAAGTGCAAGTAACCTATAGTTGCATCAGTGTAAACAAGCCTGTATTGCGGTTCGTGTCGAGACACTAATTAATGTAATCAGAAACATTAGATCAAAGTAAACATGTTGTAGTATAGGCTACGCAAAGATAACAATTTACTGTAATTCCAGAATCCCGATGTCCCCGATGTCTGAACATACCGAGCACTAATTCACCTATAGGCATAGTCTACTGTACTTTCTGAAATCAAATTTAAAAACGTCCTTTGGAATGGTTGAATAAATTCAGTAATGCATATTCACATAGCTACTGAAATGGTAGCTGTCATGCTTAGGCTATATTTATGTAGGCCTACAGTCATGTTCGTTATTAAGCAACGTTAATGAGCAACGTTAATGTGCAAGCAAATAAATAAAGCTGTTTAAATTGCCAAATTTTTATGTAGGATATGAACCACAAAAACGGACTGGCGTTTTGTTATCCGTTGTAGGATGCGATGTCCTTTGTGTACTAATAGCCTACTGAAGCACACACAATTTAAGCTAAATATCTTGCATTGGGGCATCACTATCTTGGGGAAATTCATATAAGGCATAGCTACGCATCATCATTGTTGCCTCTGTGGGCGTGAGAGTACATTGTATGTTTGGAATGTCCTTAAAGATGGCGAACCTCGGTCGATTTCCAGGTCAGGCGAGGAGAAGAGGACGGATAAAATAAGCGATTGGAATCCACCCATGGACTGTAAAGTAGAGCTACATAGTTCTTCAAAATTATATGAATTCTAACACGATCACCATTCTCAAGCTTTTTTGTCTTAGTATGAGCGTCTCTTAAAGTCCACCAGTGCCATCTAGTCCCCCTGTTGATAAACTTCAGGGAAAATACGGAACAAATCAAGTCCCATATTAGTTTGACTGAGATGCAAGGTTTGCAGAATTAGCTATTCTCTGTATTTGTACGGCACTTGTAACCATGTCAATGTGTGATAACACAAATACTAGGCGAACCCCTTGCTAGCCAGACACTCGCAAAGTTTTAACCAGTCTTGTCAGACTGCTGGCCCCCCATTTGTCAATGTCAATTTGCTTCCTATCTCAATTAACGTTATCTAGCGACCTAAGTGCTAACGGTAGTTTTAATGTTTCAAGTTTGTTTCAAGAATCCTGCTATTTTGTGACATTACCGAAAGACAGGTTAGCGAGCTAGCTCACTAACAATCTATTGAATCAAGCTACCAGTTTGTTATTTGTCTTGGCTGGCTGTCAATATTCAACTTAACTATAAGAAATCAGTCAAGGAAACGCCAATATTCCCAAAACGTAGCCTATGCTATCTAATTAGTTCGCTGGACATCTTCCATGATTATAACAGATGCTATCTGTGTGTAGGCTATGTAAATAATGTGTGTCAAACAGGAATTAACATAGTAATTAATATATGTAACGTAAAGTTTCACACTTCGCTAGAAGATCCTCAATTACGCCCATCACGAAAGCCAGCTATTTCCCCTCCTCTCTCCATTGGATACCAGTCACCAAGGGGCGGGGCTAAATAGTATATCTTTCGATAGATTTAAACTAAAGATTTAGATTTAGCTAAATGGTGAATTTACAAACGCAAGATTTAAGATATAAGCTAAATGTTTAATTTGGAACAAAATATTTAGGATATAAATAAATATTTATTTTTGAGCTAAATATTTAAATTTTTAACCAAGATTTGGATAAAATAAATATTTAAATGTTAAATCTTGGTTTTTATAAATACTCAAGATTTAAGATATGAGCTAAATATTAAATTTAGAACCCAATATTTAAGATATGAATAAATATACATTTTTTTGCTAAATAATTAACTGTTAAACACGGATCTGTGAAATATATATAAATTAAATCTTAAATCTTGCTTTTGGAAAACGTAAGATTTAAGATTTAAGATAAATCTTATGTTTTAAAATAAATATTTATTTTTGAAACCAAGATTTGAGATTTGAATGAAATATTTATATTTGACTAAATACTTGTTTCTGAAACAGTGATTTAAGATATAAGCTAAATATATATATATATATATATTTTTAAATATTTATTTTTGAAAACTCCGATTTAACATTTAAGTTATATATTTAGGACATGCTTATTTGAGATTTATCAATTAAATCTGAAAATATAAACTAAAAGGTTGCATGTCAGTTAAATCTTGGGGGAAAAAATCTAGAATTCGCATAAATCTTCAGGAAAATGCCACATTTATGCTAAATCTGAGAAAAAAAAACACAGGAAAAACATGTTGTGTTTTACTTTACATTTGGCACCCCATAATTAGCGCGCCTTGCCGTTGTGAAGATGTCATTCATAGCCTATCCTAAATAAACGCATTTCGATTGCCTTTAAAACCCCAACAGAGTGGACGATGGGGATGTAACATTAATGTTTAGTTTTGTTTGGCTGCACTTTCTTACGCTCTGATTCTTTTGACATTTTTGCAGAAGCATGTTTGCAATATAGACTACAGGGCTATTGATAGCGAGCTGAGCTGAGCTAACTTTAACAGCTCAACAGACAATGTGAACACATCATTGAAACAATTCTATTGGTTGATGTACACCGCATGCATTTGATTTGTGCAACAACGGACTTTGATTGTGACGTTAACCTAGTCTTTATTTTTTATGTTTGCGTGCATAATTTTACCATACGTCTTAAGCCCTATTCAGACGGGATAAGTTTTACTGGGGGAGGTGGGGTAATGTAATAATTACCGGAGAACCTCAGTTATTTTAGTCCCGTCTGAATCTGCCATGTTTGTAACTTTTACGGACTGTGCGCTCCTGCAGCAGTAAAGATTCAGGTGTATTTTACCTGCTGTTAAATGCCCTGTAAAATTAACCGGCCAGCACTCCAATATAAATTTAAATTTTATGCTGATGAAGGCTGTGTAGCCGAAACGCGTCCGTGACTGCTGCTATTAAAAAAATGTAAACTAATATTGGAGAGTTCTGGCTGTTTTCTTTTCTTATTATATGTAGCCTGGGCCACAGCACCCGTAAGCTTAATTATAAGTCTTAGGTGAGTAGAGCACGTCTTTTCTTAATATTACATAGCATATGATTCACATCATTGTCATGCTCATCAAACTATTCAGTGACCCCTCGTGTCCTGTGGATGGGGGTATTGTCATGCTGGAAGAGACCACTCCCATCAGGATATAAATGTTTCATCAGAGGATAAAGGTGATAACTCTGTGTAGCACAGGCCACCTTTCAATTTACCTGAAGTAAAGCACCAGAGTCATATTTATCAAAAATAGATCATTCTTTATTACAAAGTTTAGAATACAAAAAGGAGGTAAAGGATGCAATCACTAAAGGATGTAAAGCTGTATTCACTAACAGGTAACTGGATGCAACATTTTGCTCAAGTGAATTCTATCAGTTCAGTAGACCTATACCACACAAGGTGCATGTAAGGGGGGAGTGTAAGGTTCGGAGAACCAGGCGTGACAGCCAAGGAATCTAAAAGTGTATATCGAAATATACACCACTAAAGCGGACATATCCACACCAGGGAAGGAATAAACGAAAGAAAATGGGAATAAAAAGCTCCCGGCATAAGCCAAATCAAAACAGCCCCAAAAGAGGGCGAACTAGAAAATAGCGAGTAATAAATAACAAAAGATCCTCACGCTCTCAAACAAAGAGCATCAAAAGGAGGTCAGAGAAAAACAAAAGAAAGCCTGTGTAAATGGGTGAGAGAACGAAAATGAAAATAGAACCTGTTACCTAAAGCTCTAGGTGCAAATGAGCTGAAGCAAAAAGGTAACAGGTAGAGAGTATAAAGGATAGAGAGCAAGATAGGAAAGAAAAGACTAAACCAATCTATATCCTAACTCTAACCGGACTGGCTACGTTTCTTATTTGAAACAACCAGAAACGTAGTGACTAAATTCCTATACCTTACCGACTTCGATGTCAAATAGCAAAGACAATATCGAAGTACCGGAAGGCGGAAGCCCTGGGCTATTTATAACCGACAGGAATACACCTCAAACAGGTGTGAGGGATAATAGCCAGGCGAGATCAAAACACCGGAATGGAGGACGGAAAATTCGATAGAGCACCCGGACACTAAAATAAGTTATTTTTGCAGTTCGTCTATGATTCCAATAAAATGTGATGATCGAGTAATTAGTTCATTACGATAGCCCATTTCTGCCAAAACAAAAGAGCAATTCTCGCTTTCTAAACAAAGCAGAGCTGTACTCCCTGTTATTCTTTTTCAGGCTGCCATGCATTGACATCACAAATTAAATGCAGCGTTATCATTATCACGGGATCAAGACAACCGTCCGCCATGGTTGCGCTTCAGCTTCCGTCAAACCTTCCCCTCCTAACAAAATATCCACGCTCCCAATTAAATATAGCCTTCAAAATAAATACACAAATAGATACTGGAATTTGATGTTCAAAACTGCTGGCAATTGTAGCCTATAGCCGAAACCTTCATCCAATCATATTACAAAAAGCAACTTCCTTGTACTCCCTCCTAATTAGCATTTTGCTAGAACTAGTTTACTAGTGGATGTGCTAAAAACTTAACTAGTTAACTAGTAGACATGTTGGCTTTACTAGTTAATGAAGAGAAGTGTATGTAACTTGTTAACTAGTTCGGCAAAAATACGGACTCTTAACTAGTAAACATGTTACACTGTTGCCACTTCACTAGTGCTGTTTTAATTGCAACACGTTAGGCTTAAAAGGCCACTAGTGGGTTGAAAGGCTGACTAGTTGTTGCTGTGGTGCCACTAGTCGGCACTGTGGTGCAACTAGTAAGGTTTGTGGTGTAAACCGTAAATTGGATATCAGGGATATGGAATAAATCCTCATTCGGCTTGCCATAGATAGGGAACTACTGTCGTAATTTCCTTGGCCTGCACATTCCTTTTCTCACCAGTAGATGTCAGTAATGTTCTGTAGCACTGGAGTTACAGATCTCATGTCACTAGCTGCTGTCCTGTGCATTTCATACCGACCTGTGTGAATGTAGACTGGATCCCCCTAGAAAAGGATCTGATCAGCTGCATGTTTATCTAACAAGTTGCAATGGCCGCGTTCGCTTCCGCCGCCGTACTTCCACAGAGAATATAGTTCAGCACAAAGTAAAGGATTCAACGATAGTTTGACTTAAAAAATGATGGTAAAAACACTCAAAATAACCCCGATTGACTGTCGTCATATTTTATTTGCTTTGGGTGCACTGTGGAGTGTTTAAGTGTGTTTGGTAGTGGATGCTACCGGTTACCATAGAGTTGTGCTAGCATTAGCAACGTGTGTATGTCCAAAAGAAGGGACAGCATGGAATTAGCTGAAAATGGTTTCCATCAATCAACTACATCATGGGTAAGTCGTAATTGAGACATTATGTCCAAAATTCCGAACTATCCCTTTAATCCAAATGTGTGCCTTCAGTTTTATTACGCAGCTGCAGCTCCCGTGTTATTACGGTTATTAAAGTACCATAATAACACGGCATTATCTGCGTATTAAGTGCAGGAAGGTCTTGATTACAGCTTGCAATTGTAGTATATAAGCTCACAGAACTGTATAGGATTCATAAAAACTGTTCTTATACAGTTTCTGTGTATCAGGTATCAGCTGATCCCTAGCTGCTTGTCTTCTTCTTCTTCTTCTTTGGATTTGGTCGGCAGATGGTATATAACTTTAAGGTGCTTACACCGCCACTTACTGTGTTGGAGTGTGAGGCCAGTCACAGCCTACATTAAATTAATTTAATCCAGCACTATGTTCCTACTCGACCACTTCGCTCTTCTACACCAGGGCAACTCGCACTTCCCTCCCTCCGTGTCAACGGCTCTCGCTCGTCCCGACTGTGGAGTTTTTCCACCCTAGCTCCTCAGTGGTTGAACGAACTCCCCATTCCCCTACGTTCTACTACAATGCTGCCTGCGTTCTGTCGTGGCCTGAAGACAAACCTCTTCAGGCTCCACCTTGACTGATATACTAATCTAGGACCTTTTCTCATAGTACTTGTTCCCTGTGTTTTTCTTGTCTAACTTTTTGATGTTAGTTTATAATAGTATTTAGAATATAATTATAGTATAGCTGATTTACCCACAGCTTACTGTGAACTACATTCAATGTTCATTACTAGGGATAGCTGCTACCTTATGGGAAGGATGTGCTTTGTCTTATCTGTTCTGTAGTTGCTTCGATTACCTTTCTGTATGCACTTATTGTATGTGGTTTTGGATAAAAGCATCTGCTAAATGACTGTAATGTAATGAAATGTGATGTTACATCCTCAATCCTGTTGTCGCTGTTACCATTTGTCAGACACACCACCTTTCCAATTATTGTGCTTGATTGCACACAAACTTGTCTGCAACAGAGATGGATTCCATAAATGTGCTTTGGCCATGTGCTGTGATCTCTGTCTTTTTGGGCAGCATGCTCTGCAGCTGTCTGTCACGGCTATGGGGCCCTGTAGTGCAGTTTTCTGTTTTTGAACCTGGCTGGGCCTCCATTGGACTAAGTCATTCTAACATAGGTCATGTGAGTGCTGGTGCTCATGTATAGGAAATTGTGTTACTGAGAGTCTGTGGTCATTTCAGTTATTTCTTCCGGAAATAACCCTAAAAGATAGACGACAACACTGTAGTCTTCCAATCAGAAAATATATTTATTTAAGTATTTATTTAAGTATAGAATTTTTATCCCATCAGAATATTGGGGCCATCACCACTGCAATGTCCAAATCATGAGGGTACGCAGCAGGCAGGGGAGTCCTCCAAAATGCCTGCATGTAGACTGAAGGCCAAACCCCTCCCTGGGCAACGCTATGGACGATCATGGGGAGATCAACAAGACTCTCAGCCCTGGCAACATCAGGGTTCTTGGGCGTGGCCTGGACATTGTTTAACTTTTTGTGCTGGAGCATGTTTCTAACTCCTTGTTGCAAGTAGCCATGTTTTGTTGGCCTGACCGATATACTGGTTAGCTGGATATATGAACAGGTTCTTTAGCTCTTCTGATTGGTCAGTACAGCGAGCACAGGTAACAAGGAATCTGGTGTCTCACCTTGCCTACTTGATGGCCAGGTAGGAGACCTGGGGGGTATTTCGCAAAGCAGGACTACTGAGTTAGCTGGATAACTGCACTGAGTAAAACCCAAAACAGTTCTATTTATTTCAGTCCATGTTCCAGATTTGGGAGGGTTCCGGGTTTTACTCAGTGCAGTTATCCAGATAACCCAGTAATGCAGCTTTGTGAAATACCCCCCTGGGGTGTGTGGCTGAGCCGCTGGCCAGAGCTGGGCTAAATCTAGTGGTCAGGCTCCAAACTGATCGGGTGGGATTCAGGCTCTGCAAGGCAATGCTGCCAGCCAATCATCATGCTGTATCCTAAACGGCATCCTCCTAAAGGCAAACACTGCCAGCCAATCATCATGCTGTATCCTAAACGGAATCCTCCTAAAGGCAACACTGCCAGCCAATCATCATGCTGTATCCTAAATGGCATCCTCCTAAAGGCAACACTGCCAGCCAATCATCATGCTGTATCCTAAATGGCATCCTCCTAAAGCAACACTGCCAGCGTTGAACAAAACTTTGCAAAGTCTCCTCAAACCCCATCCATAATTATTATGTCAGCAATGAAATCCAGCTCCCACCAAAACAAAAACTCGGAAGTACAGGAACCTCAATTTCTCATCTCCGTGGCAACGTAGAATACTCCGTAGCCCGAGGCCAGTCAACCAATCAGTGCTATGCGACTGATCATGAAGGCGTGCGTGCCGTTACCAATTTCAGGAGGTACGCGACAAGTGTCCCACAGCCTGTGAGACGTTCCTAATTATATCAACGGGACAGAAAATGTGTCTCACAGGGTGCCAGCCAGTCATCACGTTGTATTCTAAGTGGCATCTTCCTAAGCGCAACGCTGCCGGCCAATCACCATGACTGGCCCTGAATGACGTCCTCCTTGTAGCTATGCTGCCAGCCAATCACCATTCTGGATACTACATGCCATCATTCTCATGGCTATTCTGCCAGCCAATAACCGTGGCGGAAGCTAAATGACATGCTACTCCTGAAGACGCAGCCAGCCAATCAACATGCCAGACCCTAAATGACCTTTGAATGGCTATGCAGCCAGTTAACCACCATGTCTGTCTAAAAGAGCCAAGCAGTTCAGACACCCTGAAGCAGACTACATTGCTGAAATGAGTTGTAACATACCACGCTTACGGAAAGCAGGTATAACCATTGTTGGCTTCTTTCCTACATCAGGGCGCCACATAAAGTCTTCCGTCTCTTGTGAAATGTTCCCAAAGTGACGGAGGACATTGCAGTGATTGGATGGTCTGATAGGGATAGAAATTGGTCTCCACAATCTCCAATCTTATGATTTGCTCCTGAGAGAGCGAAAAACCACAAAACACCTTTCCATCAGGCCATTATCTGATTGCCTAGCTGAAAAAAGGAAAAAGTGGGTAAAAATTCCCCCTCTGCCCCAGAAATGGCGACAAAAGTATTACTTTAAGAGCAAATCTGGAATATGTTGTGGCAGATTTGGAGTCAGGAAGCCAAACTAAAAACTGAATTTGACACAGAGAAATGAGACAGAAAAAAGGGCAGAAAAACACAAATGGCACAAGAGCGCCCCTGCAGGTGGACCTGTGAACAGCGGGGATCACTAAGGCTGGGTTCAGACCAGAAGACTAGGAACAACAGCTGTGTTCCACGCTCTAATCGGGGTAATTCTGGTCAGAACGCTCCCTTGATGAACCAATGATGAAACCTTAACCCCTCCAGCGATCACAGTGTTGTTCAGTGTCTCCATCGCCGTCTCGGTCTTCGGTTCCGCGCACCTCCCCGACCTCTTCTTCCCCCACCCGCCATTCCTCCGCTATCATCCTCTCTGCCACACACAGGCTGTCATATGGAGGGAAACACAAGGGGATGAGTGCAAAGGAGAAAGGGATGGGTAGTCTGCCTGGGCTAAAGGCCTAAACGTGCAATCAAATCAAATCAAATTGCGGGTGTAGTCAGTATAATGCTCTGTATCAGTGTTATATTAGTGAGTATTAGCGCTCTGAAGCAGTGCTATACTAGTGAGTATTAGCGCTCAGTATCAGTGCTGTATTAGTGAGTATTAGCGCTCTGTAGCAGTGCTATATTAATGAGTATTAGCGCTCTGTAGCAGTGCTATATTAATGAGTATTAGCGCTCTATGGCAGTGCTATATTAGTGAGTATTAGCGCTCAGTAGCAGTGCTATATTAGTGAGTATTAGCGCTCTATGGCAGTGCTATATTAGTGAGTATTAGCGCTCAGTAGCAGTGCTATATTAGTGAGTATTAGCGCTCAGTAGCAGTGCTATATTAATGAGTATTAGCGCTCTATGGCAGTGCTATATTAGTGAGTATTAGCGCTCAGTAGCAGTGCTATATTAGTGAGTATTAGCGCTCTGTAGCAGTGCTGTATTAGTGAGTATTAGCGCTCTGTAGCAGTGCTATATTAATGAGTATTAGCGCTCTGTAGCAGTGCTGCATTAGTGAGTATTAGCGCTCAGTAGCAGTGTTATATTAGTGAGTATTAGCGCTCAGTATCAGTGCTGTATTAGTGAGTATTAGCGCTCAGTATCAGTGCTATATTAGTGAGTACTAGCGCTCTGAAGCAGTGCTATACTAGTGAGTATTAGCGCTCTGTAGCAGTGCTGTATTAGTGAGTATTAGCGCTCTGTAGCAGTGCTATATTAATGAGTATTAGCGCTCTGTAGCAGTGCTATATTAATGAGTATTAGCGCTCTGTAGCAGTGCTATATTAGTGAGCATTAGCGCTCAGTATCAGTGCTGTATTAGTGAGTATTAGCGCTCTGTAGCAGTGCTATATTAATGAGTATTAGCGCTCTGTGGCAGTGCTATATTAGTGAGTATTAGCGCTCAGTAGCAGTGCTATATTAGTGAGTATTAGCGCTCTGTAGCAGTGCTATATTAGTGAGTATTAGCGCTCTGTAGCAGTGCTATATTATTGAGTATTAGCACTCTGTAGCAGTGCTATATTAGTGCGTATTAGCACTCTGTAGCAGTGTTATATTAGTGAGTATTAGCGCTCAGTATCAGTGCTGTATTAGTGAGTATTAGCGCTCAGTATCAGTGCTGTATTAGTGAGTATTAGCGCTCAGTATCAGTGCTGTATTAGTGCGTATTAGCACTCTGTAGCAGTGTTATATTAGTGAGTATTAGCGCTCAGTATCAGTGCTGTATTAGTGAGTATTAGCGCTCAGTATCAGTGCTGTATTAGTGCTCTGTAGCAGTGCTATATTATTGAGTATTATCACTCTGTAGCAGTGCTATATTAGTGCGTATTAGCACTCTGTAGCAGTGCTATATTAATGAGTATTGGCGCTCTGTAACAGTGCTATATTAATGAGTATTAGCACTCTGTAGCAGTGCTATATTAATGAGCATTAGCGCTCTGTAGCAGTGCTATATTAGTGAGCATTAGCGCTCAGTATCAGTGCTGTATTAGTGAGTATTAGCGCTCTGTAGCAGTGCTGTATTAATGAGTATTGGCGCTCTGTATTAGCACTGGCGGTGTTTCCTCACTGTCTGGCCGGAGTGCTGTGTAGTCTGCTGCCCCTCGTGTAAAACCTCCTGGGCTCCACCCTGATTGGTTTGGGTCTCTCCTCCTGCCTGCATGCCATGCACGCCCTCCTGAGCTGGCTTCCTGCAACATAGAGAAGGCAGCTATCAGAGCAAGACCACACAAATCATTCTCACACCCTCATTCCAGCAACTTCTCAAACCTCAACCATATCCTGTATTTTCGCAGAACCAGATCCACCAGAGCATGTGAGTATGTTTTTTAACATCTGGGGAAAAGATCACGTCTTACTACAGCCTTGTTCTTGATTACAGTGTTATGATGCCCTTCATAAATGTCCCAAATGTTGTGTTTGTCGCCCCCTTGTGTACAATGCCAGTATTTCCACAGACATTTTTGACCTTTTTTGATACTCACTGATTTTGAGCGATGTCTTGCTGCCTGGATCCCTCCAGCTCACTCCCTTCCCTCTCAACTACTGAGTCAGCCTCCTTACCCTGCAGCAGAAAACCCAGTACTAAATCTAAACTGTTCACCTGCATGTAGAGCTAAAGGAACTAATTTTAAAGGGATGTGTTTGAGAAGACAAGACAAAATCCAACCAAAGATGGCCGAACATCATAAAAGAATTCAGGTATTTCTAATATTCTGTTAATGCTGCACTGTCCAGTGCAACATTACTTACATGTCCTTCTGAAGCTCTCTCATTCTGGACCATGCATTCACCTATAAGAGGCAGGACAAAAACAGTAATCAGGGGAAAGATAATACATTTACAACCATCTAAATCTGTCCTCACCTTCAGACATTGCTGGCCAGAGCCCAAACTAGCCTCCACTGCGTGGTACTAGTCATTAATTAGCCTCAAATACAGATAGTAGCTTATTTCCTGCTGATGTCTTTCTTGTTAGCATGCTAACTTTTACTATGTATTTATCCAGGTGGCTGTAACTGTACATGGTGAACAGTAATGCCTGAGTGTGGTGTCTGACTGCAGCACTTAGCATTGCAGCTACAATGGACAGATGCACACCTTCCACAGCAATGATCCCCTGTGCAGTGGGGTGGCTATAGGTGGAATTGGTGGCTGATCTTTTCAGGTCAGCCAACTCACTGCTGATCTCTGTGAGCCTGTTAACAGATAAAAGCACAGCAAATTCAGCCGCCACCACCAAGCAGTGTGTGAAAATCAGCCATTTAACTCTGATACCAGTCCAAATAGCAGCCATTTAACTCTGATACCAGTCCAAATACCAGCCATTTAACTGAGTAACAAGTATGGATCCAAGAGCACAGTCACCAGCCTAGCCGATGGCAAAGTTTCTGTTGAGCAGTTTTCCTATGATTACTCAATCGCTGGCCATCATCACCCATCCCATGGTGATGGTCAATAAAGTGTTGATTGGCTGCTGAACTCACTTCTTCCGCATACTGGCTCTTTCTCTCTGTTCCTCCTCCTGTAACAAACCATTGGGACAAAGCATTACAAACACTCAGTAATTATGTACAAAATGGCAGTAAAGCATTACAAACACTCAGTAATTATATACAAAATGGCGGTAAAGCATTACAAACACTCAGTAATTATTTACAAAATGGCGGTAAACGGTAAACTGTACACATTGCGCAGAGTCTTGTTGCTAAGCGCACTGTGCTGGTAGTGAGGGTTGAGACTGCTTACCTGGGCCATCAGGATGATATTCTTTTCCTCCATCTCAGCCTCCAGGACAGAGACTCTCTCCTTCAGTTTGCTGCTTTCCATCTGCTGGGCCAACTCCTCAGTGATCTTCCTGCAAGGCAGAGTATAGAGGCTTCAGGCTCTGCCTGCACCGCTCTTATGCATAAACACACCTTTCCTCTGCTGTATTACATCAAAGTCACTGCAGCTGAAAGCCACCACAACAACTCACCATCCTTCTGTCTCCTAATTTGTAAAACCCATATGACCCTCGACAGCCACCGTACTTACTCGTGCAGGAAGGCCTCTTGCTGCAGTGATGTTGCAGAAAAGGCTGCCAGCGTCATGTGCTTCTCGTAGCACAGTTTCTTCAAGGCGGCCACGTTCTCCGCCTTTTCCTGACAGAGCTGCTTTAGGCCCGCCTTCTTCTCCTCCTTCTCCTGAAGTGAGAAAGCCATGGCTGCCAGTCGGTCCTCCTGCTCCTGGAAAAGCTCTACCATGGCCCTCAGCTCACGTTCTTTCCTCTCACACTGCCCTTCCATGGCCGACAGCTCCTTCACTGACAACTCAGCCCTTTCCTCTTCCAAAATCTCGCTTCTGTGGGTCATGGCTACCAGCCTCTGCTCTTTCCTCTTACAGATGTCCAGAACGAGGGCCAGCTCATGCTTCAAGTTTCCAACCATGGTCTTGCTCCTCTGTCTCTCTGCTTCGGTGGTCTTACAGTTAACTTCTGCCTGTTCAACTGATTCCTGTTGCAACTGGTGGAACGTTGCCTTTCAAATATGAAATTAGAACATGAAAAATTGTATAAAAAAAACTAAAAACAGAAGCATTTAAACATTACGGATTCAATACAAATCTTAGACGTTCAGTATGAGATATCTCAATGCTACAGTGCTCAACATCACTGATATTAATCAACTGGCCAAACGGTCGGTGATAAATTATCTCACCTTCAGATCCTCATACTGCTGATTCATTGCAGAAGCAGAATTCACCTCCCTCTGAAGCTTGAGGAGTTTCTGATCAAGCTCTTTGTTAGTCCCTAATAATACAAAATTACAATGAATTTAAAACCTTACACCTTTAATAACATAATATAACATAATATAAATAATAACAAATGTTAGTGAAGTCAACTAATATCAAATAAAATTAAAATAGCTTACGTTGGTGTTTCCTGGTTTTAAACTGAAGGGGTTCAAGAAAGGATAAAAAAACGAATTAATACAATTTAACTACAGACAATCGGCACTCAGCAGTTAAAACGAATGGTCAGTACTGATAATGCACAAACTACAGATGGAACAGTGAGAGTAGCCTTACTTTAACTCAGTGGCCAGAGGCAATGATTTAATTTACAATGTTTCATGGATTAAAGTAGACTGTATAATGTTTCACTACTGTAACAGTGGCTTCTGTAGTTCGCTGTAGCGTCTGCTAAAGTAATGTGATACCATGTAAATGAATGCGCAATATCATGTAATGTAAGAAATGACTCACCACAAGCAGTGCTACGCAGTTCACCGAAAACATTATAAGCGATCCCATCACCAACCACTCAGTTGGGACCAGATTCCAGAATTCCGATAGGTTTCCCATGAGCTGAACAAAGGTAAAAGTACAGGGGGTAATACACCTGCTACCTGGGGATGCAGTGAGCCACTTAATACCCCAATCTTAACACACATTCTCCCCACACACGGCATCTTGATTAGGCAGTCCATTGTATATTTACTATTTTCAAATAGGCTACAGTGCAAACAGCATTGGTCCCCTTTCTTTTTCAGGTAATCACGCATATGGAGGCTAAATGCTACGCGACTTTTAGGCATATTTTATCAATGTTATTAAAATACTAAATTCGACTTCTAAATTCAAAATAAGAAAAAAAAGTTTTACTTACAGTTCCAGCAGAGTGTGCTATCCGCTCCTTGGTGGGAAGGAGGGTGCTGTTCCACCACATGGGACCACCCAAGGTGTTGTTGGTGACGTTGCCTTGAGCACATTTAATTTTGGATATTAATGACAAATCGTCGCGAACAATTAACCGTCGAAGAGCATCCATTAAGTGTAACTAAATGACAAATGCCATGCTATTCCGAGGAAAATGCGATATCTAGCCAGCTACAATAGAGCTACAGACGGCAGTGAATCTTCCAGTCGTCTTCGATTAGTTAAATTCACGTCTTTCCAAATCAGCGTAACCTACCCAAACATTGCCAGACTTTTAGAAATATTAACTAATAACGTTACATAAAATTGCTCCAAATGAAGACAGGCATCGCATAACTATGTCCAAGAATTCTTACCTTGATGTTGTCCGTTCAAAAACTTGAAGTTCAGAAGGATCTGAGGCAAAAAATTTAGGTAGGCCAACCAAAAAGTTAAGACAATTCCACTCCAAATCGCCACCATTATGGAAGACGAGTGGGTGGAATTATACAAACAAAAATCTGATCTAACGGTTATAGGATCAAGAAAAAACAAGATCAAGTAAACGCGATAAATCCGATAAGTGGTCTAATATCAAGCAGAAAACCCCCCAAATATAAAGAACAACGAGGGTTATAATCCACTGTGACGTTTTAGTGAATATTATGACGTCATAATTTCACAGAATGCAGGGGGCCCAATATTGTTCACTCCCCACCTCCCGTCATCCACTCCACCATTACCACTCCTCTACTACCCGGAAGTATGTGGAGGAAGGGAGGGGAGGAGGGGAGTGGAAGAAAGGAGCCGTGAAGAAAATTGGGACAGCGAATCTGCTTCACTGTCATCAAAATCGCCGTCGATTATTGATGAAGTTGCCCTATCATAACTTTGACTGACGCCGAACCCACAAATATTCCCAAAGCCAATCACAGACCTTCTACATGGTCAGCCCGTTTAAAACTGCAAAATGTATTTTAAGTGCAAGTAACCTATAGTTGCATCAGTGTAAACAAGCCTGTATTGCGGTTCGTGTCGAGACACTAATTAATGTAATCAGAAACATTAGATCAAAGTAAACATGTTGTAGTATAGGCTACGCAAAGATAACAATTTACTGTAATTCCAGAATCCCGATGTCCCCGATGTCTGAACATACCGAGCACTAATTCACCTATAGGCATAGTCTACTGTACTTTCTGAAATCAAATTTAAAAACGTCCTTTGGAATGGTTGAATAAATTCAGTAATGCATATTCACATAGCTACTGAAATGGTAGCTGTCATGCTTAGGCTATATTTATGTAGGCCTACAGTCATGTTCGTTATTAAGCAACGTTAATGAGCAACGTTAATGTGCAAGCAAATAAATAAAGCTGTTTAAATTGCCAAATTTTTATGTAGGATATGAACCACAAAAACGGACTGGCGTTTTGTTATCCGTTGTAGGATGCGATGTCCTTTGTGTACTAATAGCCTACTGAAGCACACACAATTTAAGCTAAATATCTTGCATTGGGGCATCACTATCTTGGGGAAATTCATATAAGGCATAGCTACGCATCATCATTGTTGCCTCTGTGGGCGTGAGAGTACATTGTATGTTTGGAATGTCCTTAAAGATGGCGAACCTCGGTCGATTTCCAGGTCAGGCGAGGAGAAGAGGACGGATAAAATAAGCGATTGGAATCCACCCATGGACTGTAAAGTAGAGCTACATAGTTCTTCAAAATTATATGAATTCTAACACGATCACCATTCTCAAGCTTTTTTGTCTTAGTATGAGCGTCTCTTAAAGTCCACCAGTGCCATCTAGTCCCCCTGTTGATAAACTTCAGGGAAAATACGGAACAAATCAAGTCCCATATTAGTTTGACTGAGATGCAAGGTTTGCAGAATTAGCTATTCTCTGTATTTGTACGGCACTTGTAACCATGTCAATGTGTGATAACACAAATACTAGGCGAACCCCTTGCTAGCCAGACACTCGCAAAGTTTTAACCAGTCTTGTCAGACTGCTGGCCCCCCATTTGTCAATGTCAATTTGCTTCCTATCTCAATTAACGTTATCTAGCGACCTAAGTGCTAACGGTAGTTTTAATGTTTCAAGTTTGTTTCAAGAATCCTGCTATTTTGTGACATTACCGAAAGACAGGTTAGCGAGCTAGCTCACTAACAATCTATTGAATCAAGCTACCAGTTTGTTATTTGTCTTGGCTGGCTGTCAATATTCAACTTCACTATAAGAAATCAGTCAAGGAAACGCCAATATTCCCAAAACGTAGCCTATGCTATCTAATTAGTTCGCTGGACATCTTCCATGATTATAACAGATGCTATCTGTGTGTAGGCTATGTAAATAATGTGTGTCAAACAGGAATTAACATAGTAATTCATATATGTAACGTAAAGTTTCACACTTCGCTAGAAGATCCTCAATTACGCCCATCACGAAAGCCAGCTATTTCCCCTCCTCTCTCCATTGGATACCAGTCACCAAGGGGCGGGGCTAAATAGTATATCTTTCGATAGATTTAAACTAAAGATTTAGATTTAGCTAAATGGTGAATTTACAAACGCAAGATTTAAGATATAAGCTAAATGTTTAATTTGGAACAAAATATTTAGGATATAAATAAATATTTATTTTTGAGCTAAATATTTAAATTTTTAACCAAGATTTGGATAAAATAAATATTTAAATGTTAAATCTTGGTTTTTATAAATACTCAAGATTTAAGATATGAGCTAAATATTAAATTTAGAACCCAATATTTAAGATATGAATAAATATACATTTTTTTGCTAAATAATTAACTGTTAAACACGGATCTGTGAAATATATATAAATTAAATCTTAAATCTTGCTTTTGGAAAACGTAAGATTTAAGATTTAAGATAAATCTTATGTTTTAAAATAAATATTTATTTTTGAAACCAAGATTTGAGATTTGAATGAAATATTTATATTTGACTAAATACTTGTTTCTGAAACAGTGATTTAAGATATAAGCTAAATATATATATATATATATTTTTAAATATTTATTTTTGAAAACTCCGATTTAACATTTAAGTTATATATTTAGGACATGCTTATTTGAGATTTATCAATTAAATCTGAAAATATAAACTAAAAGGTTGCATGTCAGTTAAATCTTGGGGGAAAAAATCTAGAATTCGCATAAATCTTCAGGAAAATGCCACATTTATGCTAAATCTGAGAAAAAAAACACAGGAAAAACATGTTGTGTTTTACTTTACATTTGGCACCCCATAATTAGCGCGCCTTGCCGTTGTGAAGATGTCATTCATAGCCTATCCTAAATAAACGCATTTCGATTGCCTTTAAAACCCCAACAGAGTGGACGATGGGGATGTAACATTAATGTTTAGTTTTGTTTGGCTGCACTTTCTTACGCTCTGATTCTTTTGACATTTTTGCAGAAGCATGTTTGCAATATAGACTACAGGGCTATTGATAGCGAGCTGAGCTGAGCTAACTTTAACAGCTCAACAGACAATGTGAACACATCATTGAAACAATTCTATTGGTTGATGTACACCGCATGCATTTGATTTGTGCAACAACGGACTTTGATTGTGACGTTAACCTAGTCTTTATTTTTTATGTTTGCGTGCATAATTTTACCATACGTCTTAAGCCCTATTCAGACGGGATAAGTTTTACTGGGGGAGGTGGGGTAATGTAATAATTACCGGAGAACCTCAGTTATTTTAGTCCCGTCTGAATCTGCCATGTTTGTAACTTTTACGGACTGTGCGCTCCTGCAGCAGTAAAGATTCAGGTGTATTTTACCTGCTGTTAAATGCCCTGTAAAATTAACCGGCCAGCACTCCAATATAAATTTAAATTTTATGCTGATGAAGGCTGTGTAGCCGAAACGCGTCCGTGACTGCTGCTATTAAAAAAATGTAAACTAATATTGGAGAGTTCTGGCTGTTTTCTTTTCTTATTATATGTAGCCTGGGCCACAGCACCCGTAAGCTTAATTATAAGTCTTAGGTGAGTAGAGCACGTCTTTTCTTAATATTACATAGCATATGATTCACATCATTGTCATGCTCATCAAACTATTCAGTGACCCCTCGTGTCCTGTGGATGGGGGTATTGTCATGCTGGAAGAGACCACTCCCATCAGGATATAAATGTTTCATCAGAGGATAAAGGTGATAACTCTGTGTAGCACAGGCCACCTTTCAATTTACCTGAAGTAAAGCACCAGAGTCATATTTATCAAAAATAGATCATTCTTTATTACAAAGTTTAGAATACAAAAAGGAGGTAAAGGATGCAATCACTAAAGGATGTAAAGCTGTATTCACTAACAGGTAACTGGATGCAACATTTTGCTCAAGTGAATTCTATCAGTTCAGTAGACCTATACCACACAAGGTGCATGTAAGGGGGGAGTGTAAGGTTCGGAGAACCAGGCGTGACAGCCAAGGAATCTAAAAGTGTATATCGAAATATACACCACTAAAGCGGACATATCCACACCAGGGAAGGAATAAACGAAAGAAAATGGGAATAAAAAGCTCCCGGCATAAGCCAAATCAAAACAGCCCCAAAAGAGGGCGAACTAGAAAATAGCGAGTAATAAATAACAAAAGATCCTCACGCTCTCAAACAAAGAGCATCAAAAGGAGGTCAGAGAAAAACAAAAGAAAGCCTGTGTAAATGGGCGAGAGAACGAAAATGAAAATAGAACCTGTTACCTAAAGCTCTAGGTGCAAATGAGCTGAAGCAAAAAGGTAACAGGTAGAGAGTATAAAGGATAGAGAGCAAGATAGGAAAGAAAAGACTAAACCAATCTATATCCTAACTCTAACCGGACTGGCTACGTTTCTTATTTGAAACAACCAGAAACGTAGTGACTAAATTCCTATACCTTACCGACTTCGATGTCAAATAGCAAAGACAATATCGAAGTACCGGAAGGCGGAAGCCCTGGGCTATTTATAACCGACAGGAATACACCTCAAACAGGTGTGAGGGATAATAGCCAGGCGAGATCAAAACACCGGAATGGAGGACGGAAAATTCGATAGAGCACCCGGACACTAAAATAAGTTATTTTTGCAGTTCGTCTATGATTCCAATAAAATGTGATGATCGAGTAATTAGTTCATTACGATAGCCCATTTCTGCCAAAACAAAAGAGCAATTCTCGCTTTCTAAACAAAGCAGAGCTGTACTCCCTGTTATTCTTTTTCAGGCTGCCATGCATTGACATCACAAATTAAATGCAGCGTTATCATTATCACGGGATCAAGACAACCGTCCGCCATGGTTGCGCTTCAGCTTCCGTCAAACCTTCCCCTCCTAACAAAATATCCACGCTCCCAATTAAATATAGCCTTCAAAATAAATACACAAATAGATACTGGAATTTGATGTTCAAAAACTGCTGGCAATTGTAGCCTATAGCCGAAACCTTCATCCAATCATATTACAAAAAGCAACTTCCTTGTACTCCCTCCTAATTAGCATTTTGCTAGAACTAGTTTACTAGTGGATGTGCTAAAAACTTAACTAGTTAACTAGTAGACATGTTGGCTTTACTAGTTAATGAAGAGAAGTGTATGTAACTTGTTAACTAGTTCGGCAAAAATACGGACTCTTAACTAGTAAACATGTTACACTGTTGCCACTTCACTAGTGCTGTTTTAATTGCAACACGTTAGGCTTAAAAGGCCACTAGTGGGTTGAAAGGCTGACTAGTTGTTGCTGTGGTGCCACTAGTCGGCACTGTGGTGCAACTAGTAAGGTTTGTGGTGTAAACCGTAAATTGGATATCAGGGATATGGAATAAATCCTCATTCGGCTTGCCATAGATAGGGAACTACTGTCGTAATTTCCTTGGCCTGCACATTCCTTTTCTCACCAGTAGATGTCAGTAATGTTCTGTAGCACTGGAGTTACAGATCTCATGTCACTAGCTGCTGTCCTGTGCATTTCATACCGACCTGTGTGAATGTAGACTGGATCCCCCTAGAAAAGGATCTGATCAGCTGCATGTTTATCTAATAAGTTGCAATGGCCGCGTTCGCTCCGCCGCCGTACTTCCACAGAGAATATAGTTCAGCACAAAGTAAAGGATTCAACGATAGTTTGACTTAAAAAATGATGGTAAAAACACTCAAAATAACCCCGATTGACTGTCGTCATATTTTATTTGCTTTGGGTGCACTGTGGAGTGTTTAAGTGTGTTTGGTAGTGGATGCTACCGGTTACCATAGAGTTGCGCTAGCATTAGCAACGTGTGTATGTCCAAAAGAAGGGACAGCATGGAATTAGCTGAAAATGGTTTCCATCAATCAACTACATCATGGGTAAGTCGTAATTGAGACATTATGTCCAAAATTCCGAACTATCCCTTTAATCCAAATGTGTGCCTTCAGTTTTATTACGCAGCTGCAGCTCCCGTGTTATTACGGTTATTAAAGTACCATAATAACACGGCATTATCTGCGTATTAAGTGCAGGAAGGTCTTGATTACAGCTTGCAATTGTAGTATATAAGCTCACAGAACTGTATAGGATTCATAAAAACTGTTCTTATACAGTTCTGTGTATCAGGTATCAGCTGATCCCTAGCTGCTTGTCTTCTTCTTCTTCTTCTTTGGATTTGGTCGGCAGATGGTATATAACTTTAAGGTGCTTACACCGCCACTTACTGTGTTGGAGTGTGAGGCCAGTCACAGCCTACATTAAATTAATTTAATCCAGCACTATGTTCCTACTCGACCACTTCGCTCTTCTACAGCAGGGCAACTCGCACTTCCCTCCCTCCGTGTCAACAGCTCTCGCTCGTCCCGACTGTGGAGTTTTTCCACCCTAGCTCCTCAGTGGTTGAACGAACTCCCCATTCCCCTACGTTCTACTACAATGCTGCCTGCGTTCTGTCGTGGCCTGAAGACAAACCTCTTCAGGCTCCACCTTGACTGATATACTAATCTAGGACCTTTTCTCATAGTACTTGTTCCCTGTGTTTTTCTTGTCTAACTTTTTGATGTTAGTTTATAATAGTATTTAGAATATAATTATAGTATAGCTGATTTACCCACAGCTTACTGTGAACTACATTCAATGTTCATTACTAGGGATAGCTGCTACCTTATGGGAAGGATGTGCTTTGTCTTATCTGTTCTGTAGTTGCTTCGATTACCTTTCTGTATGCACTTATTGTATGTGGTTTTGGATAAAAGCATCTGCTAAATGACTGTAATGTAATGAAATGTGATGTTACATCCTCAATCCTGTTGTCGCTGTTACCATTTGTCAGACACACCACCTTTCCAATTATTGTGCTTGATTGCACACAAACTTGTCTGCAACAGAGATGGATTCCATAAATGTGCTTTGGCCATGTGCTGTGATCTCTGTCTTTTTGGGCAGCATGCTCTGCAGCTGTCTGTCACGGCTATGGGGCCCCTGTAGTGCAGTTTTCTGTTTTTGAACCTGGCTGGGCCTCCATTGGACTAAGTCATTCTAACATAGGTCATGTGAGTGCTGGTGCTCATGTATAGGAAATTGTGTTACTGAGAGTCTGTGGTCATTTCAGTTATTTCTTCCGGAAATAACCCTAAAAGATAGACGACAACACTGTAGTCTTCCAATCAGAAAATATATTTATTTAAGTATTTATTTAAGTATAGAATTTTATCCCATCAGAATATTGGGGCCATCACCACTGCAATGTCCAAATCATGAGGGTACGCAGCAGGCAGGGGAGTCCTCCAAAATGCCTGCATGTAGACTGAAGGCCAAACCCTCCCTGGGCAACGCTATGGACGATCATGGGGAGATCAACAAGACTCTCAGCCCTGGCAACATCAGGGTTCTTGGGCGTGGCCTGGACATTGTTTAACTTTTTGTGCTGGAGCATGTTTCTAACTCCTTGTTGCAAGTAGCCATGTTTTGTTGGCCTGACCGATATACTGGTTAGCTGGATATATGAACAGGTTCTTTAGCTCTTCTGATTGGTCAGTACAGCGAGCACAGGTAACAAGGAATCTGGTGTCTCACCTTGCCTACTTGATGGCCAGGTAGGAGACCTGGGGGGTATTTCGCAAAGCAGGACTACTGAGTTAGCTGGATAACTGCACTGAGTAAAACCCAAAACAGTTCTATTTATTTCAGTCCATGTTCCAGATTTGGGAGGGTTCCGGGTTTTACTCAGTGCAGTTATCCAGATAACCCAGTAATGCAGCTTTGTGAAATACCCCCCTGGGGTGTGTGGCTGAGCCGCTGGCCAGAGCTGGGCTAAATCTAGTGGTCAGGCTCCAAACTGATCGGGTGGGATTCAGGCTCTGCAAGGCAATGCTGCCAGCCAATCATCATGCTGTATCCTAAACGGCATCCTCCTAAAGGCAACACTGCCAGCCAATCATCATGCTGTATCCTAAACGGAATCCTCCTAAAGGCAACACTGCCAGCCAATCATCATGCTGTATCCTAAATGGCATCCTCCTAAAGGCAACACTGCCAGCCAATCATCATGCTGTATCCTAAATGGCATCCTCCTAAAGGCAACACTGCCAGCGTTGAACAAAACTTTGCAAAGTCTCCTCAAACCCATCCATAATTATTATGTCAGCAATGAAATCCAGCTCCCACCAAAACAAAAACTCGGAAGTACAGGAACCTCAATTTCTCATCTCCGTGGCAACGTAGAATACTCCGTAGCCCGAGGCCAGTCAACCAATCAGTGCTATGCGACTGATCATGAAGGCGTGCGTGCCGTTACCAATTTCAGGAGGTACGCGACAAGTGTCCCACAGCCTGTGAGACGTTCCTAATTATATCAACGGGACAGAAAATGTGTCTCACAGGGTGCCAGCCAGTCATCACGCTGTATTCTAAGTGGCATCTTCCTAAGCGCAACGCTGCCGGCCAATCACCATGACTGGCCCTGAATGACGTCCTCCTTGTAGCTATGCTGCCAGCCAATCACCATTCTGGATACTACATGCCATCATGCTCATGGCTATTCTGCCAGCCAATAACCGTGGCGGAAGCTAAATGACATGCTACTCCTGAAGACGCAGCCAGCCAATCAACATGCCAGACCCTAAATGACCTTTGAATGGCTATGCAGCCAGTTAACCACCATGTCTGTCTAAAAGAGCCAAGCAGTTCAGACACCCTGAAGCAGACTACATTGCTGAAATGAGTTGTAACATACCACGCTTACGGAAAGCAGGTATAACCATTGTTGGCTTCTTTCCTACATCAGGGCGCCACATAAAGTCTTCCGTCTCTTGTGAAATGTTCCCAAAGTGACGGAGGACATTGCAGTGATTGGATGGTCTGATAGGGATAGAAATTGGTCTCCACAATCTCCAATCTTATGATTTGCTCCTGAGAGAGCGAAAAACCACAAAACACCTTTCCATCAGGCCATTATCTGATTGCCTAGCTGAAAAAAGGAAAAAGTGGGTAAAAATTCCCCCCTCTGCCCCCAGAAATGGCGACAAAAGTATTACTTTAAGAGCAAATCTGGAATATGTTGTGGCAGATTTGGAGTCAGGAAGCCAAACTAAAAACTGAATTTGACACAGAGAAATGAGACAGAAAAAAGGGCAGAAAAACACAAATGGCACAAGAGCGCCCCTGCAGGTGGACCTGTGAACAGCGGGGATCACTAAGGCTGGGTTCAGACCAGAAGACTAGGAACAACAGCTGTGTTCCACGCTCTAATCGGGGTAATTCTGGTCAGAACGCTCCCTTGATGAACCAATGATGAAACCTTAACCCCTCCAGCGATCACAGTGTTGTTCAGTGTCTCCATCGCCGTCTCGGTCTTCGGTTCCGCGCACCTCCCCGACCTCTTCTTCCCCCACCCGCCATTCCTCCGCTATCATCCTCTCTGCCACACACAGGCTGTCATATGGAGGGAAACACAAGGGGATGAGTGCAAAGGAGAAAGGGATGGGTAGTCTGCCTGGGCTAAAGGCCTAAACGTGCAATCAAATCAAATCAAATTGCGGGTGTAGTCAGTATAATGCTCTGTATCAGTGTTATATTAGTGAGTATTAGCGCTCTGAAGCAGTGCTATACTAGTGAGTATTAGCGCTCAGTATCAGTGCTGTATTAGTGAGTATTAGCGCTCTGTAGCAGTGCTATATTAATGAGTATTAGCGCTCTGTAGCAGTGCTATATTAATGAGTATTAGCGCTCTATGGCAGTGCTATATTAGTGAGTATTAGCGCTCAGTAGCAGTGCTATATTAGTGAGTATTAGCGCTCTATGGCAGTGCTATATTAGTGAGTATTAGCGCTCAGTAGCAGTGCTATATTAGTGAGTATTAGCGCTCAGTAGCAGTGCTATATTAATGAGTATTAGCGCTCTATGGCAGTGCTATATTAGTGAGTATTAGCGCTCAGTAGCAGTGCTATATTAGTGAGTATTAGCGCTCTGTAGCAGTGCTGTATTAGTGAGTATTAGCGCTCTGTAGCAGTGCTATATTAATGAGTATTAGCGCTCTGTAGCAGTGCTGCATTAGTGAGTATTAGCGCTCAGTAGCAGTGTTATATTAGTGAGTATTAGCGCTCAGTATCAGTGCTGTATTAGTGAGTATTAGCGCTCAGTATCAGTGCTATATTAGTGAGTACTAGCGCTCTGAAGCAGTGCCATACTAGTGAGTATTAGCGCTCTGTAGCAGTGCTGTATTAGTGAGTATTAGCGCTCTGTAGCAGTGCTATATTAATGAGTATTAGCGCTCTGTAGCAGTGCTATATTAATGAGTATTAGCGCTCTGTAGCAGTGCTATATTAGTGAGCATTAGCGCTCAGTATCAGTGCTGTATTAGTGAGTATTAGCGCTCTGTAGCAGTGCTATATTAATGAGTATTAGCGCTCTGTGGCAGTGCTATATTAGTGAGTATTAGCGCTCAGTAGCAGTGCTATATTAGTGAGTATTAGCGCTCTGTAGCAGTGCTATATTAGTGAGTATTAGCGCTCTGTAGCAGTGCTATATTATTGAGTATTAGCACTCTGTAGCAGTGCTATATTAGTGCGTATTAGCACTCTGTAGCAGTGTTATATTAGTGAGTATTAGCGCTCAGTATCAGTGCTGTATTAGTGAGTATTAGCGCTCAGTATCAGTGCTGTATTAGTGAGTATTAGCGCTCAGTATCAGTGCTGTATTAGTGCGTATTAGCACTCTGTAGCAGTGTTATATTAGTGAGTATTAGCGCTCAGTATCAGTGCTGTATTAGTGAGTATTAGCGCTCAGTATCAGTGCTGTATTAGTGCTCTGTAGCAGTGCTATATTATTGAGTATTATCACTCTGTAGCAGTGCTATATTAGTGCGTATTAGCACTCTGTAGCAGTGCTATATTAATGAGTATTGGCGCTCTGTAACAGTGCTATATTAATGAGTATTAGCACTCTGTAGCAGTGCTATATTAATGAGCATTAGCGCTCTGTAGCAGTGCTATATTAGTGAGCATTAGCGCTCAGTATCAGTGCTGTATTAGTGAGTATTAGCGCTCTGTAGCAGTGCTGTATTAATGAGTATTGGCGCTCTGTATTAGCACTGGCGGTGTTTCCTCACTGTCTGGCCGGAGTGCTGTGTAGTCTGCTGCCCCTCGTGTAAAACCTCCTGGGCTCCACCCTGATTGGTTTGGGTCTCTCCTCCTGCCTGCATGCCATGCACGCCCTCCTGAGCTGGCTTCCTGCAACATAGAGAAGGCAGCTATCAGAGCAAGACCACACAAATCATTCTCACACCCTCATTCCAGCAACTTCTCAAACCTCAACCATATCCTGTATTTTCGCAGAACCAGATCCACCAGAGCATGTGAGTATGTTTTTTAACATCTGGGGAAAAGATCACGTCTTACTACAGCCTTGTTCTTGATTACAGTGTTATGATGCCCTTCATAAATGTCCCAAATGTTGTGTTTGTCGCCCCCTTGTGTACAATGCCAGTATTTCCACAGACATTTTTGACCTTTTTTGATACTCACTGATTTTGAGCGATGTCTTGCTGCCTGGATCCCTCCAGCTCACTCCCTTCCCTCTCAACTACTGAGTCAGCCTCCTTACCCTGCAGCAGAAAACCCAGTACTAAATCTAAACTGTTCACCTGCATGTAGAGCTAAAGGAACTCATTTTAAAGGGATGTGTTTGAGAAGACAAGACAAAATCCAACCAAAGATGGCCGAACATCAATAAAAGAATTCAGGTATTTCTAATATTCTGTTAATGCTGCACTGTCCAGTGCAACATTACTTACATGTCCTCCTTCTGAAGCTCTCTCATTCTGGACCATGCATTCACCTATAAGAGGCAGGACAAAAACAGTAATCAGGGGAAAGATAATACATTTACAACCATCTAAATCTGTCCTCACCTTCAGACATTGCTGGCCAGAGCCCAAACTAGCCTCCACTGCGTGGTACTAGTCATTAATTAGCCTCAAATACAGATAGTAGCTTATTTGCTGCTGATGTCTTTCTTGTTAGCATGCTAACTTTTACTATGTATTTATCCAGGTGGCTGTAACTGTACATGGTGAACAGTAATGCCTGAGTGTGGTGTCTGACTGCAGCACTTAGCATTGCAGCTACAATGGACAGATGCACACCTTCCACAGCAATGATCCCCTGTGCAGTGGGGTGGCTATAGGTGGAATTGGTGGCTGATCTTTTCAGGTCAGCCAACTCACTGCTGATCTCTGTGAGCCTGTTAACAGATAAAAGCACAGCAAATTCAGCCGCCACCACCAAGCAGTGTGTGAAAATCAGCCATTTAACTCTGATACCAGTCCAAATAGCAGCCATTTAACTCTGATACCAGTCCAAATACCAGCCATTTAACTGAGTAACAAGTATGGATCCAAGAGCACAGTCACCAGCCTAGCCGATGGCAAAGTTTCTGTTGAGCAGTTTTTCCTATGATTACTCAATCGCTGGCCATCATCACCCATCCCATGGTGATGGTCAATAAAGTGTTGATTGGCTGCTGAACTCACTTCTTCCGCATACTGGCTCTTTCTCTCTGTTCCTCCTCCTGTAACAAACCATTGGGACAAAGCATTACAAACACTCAGTAATTATGTACAAAATGGCAGTAAAGCATTACAAACACTCAGTAATTATATACAAAATGGCGGTAAAGCATTACAAACACTCAGTAATTATTTACAAAATGGCGGTAAACGGTAAACTGTACACATTGCGCAGAGTCTTGTTGCTAAGCGCACTGTGCTGGTAGTGAGGGTTGAGACTGCTTACCTGGGCCATCAGGATGATATTCTTTTCCTCCATCTCAGCCTCCAGGACAGAGACCCTCTCCTTCAGTTTGCTGCTTTCCATCTGCTGGGCCAACTCCTCAGTGATCTTCCTGCAAGGCAGAGTATAGAGGCTTCAGGCTCTGCCTGCACCGCTCTTATGCATAAACACACCTTTCCTCTGCTGTATTACATCAAAGTCACTGCAGCTGAAAGCCACCACAACAACTCACCATCCTTCTGTCTCCTAATTTGTAAAACCCATATGACCCTCGACAGCCACCGTACTTACTCGTGCAGGAAGGCCTCTTGCTGCAGTGATGTTGCAGAAAAGGCTGCCAGCGTCATGTGCTTCTCGTAGCACAGTTTCTTCAAGGCGGCCACGTTCTCCGCCTTTTCCTGACAGAGCTGCTTTAGGCCCGCCTTCTTCCTCCTCCTTCTCCTGAAGTGAGAAAGCCATGGCTGCCAGTCGGTCCTCCTGCTCCTGGAAAAGCTCTACCATGGCCCTCAGCTCACGTTCTTTCCTCTCACACTGCCCTTCCATGGCCGACAGCTCCTTCACTGACAACTCAGCCCTTTCCTCTTCCAAAATCTCGCTTCTGTGGGTCATGGCTACCAGCCTCTGCTCTTTCCTCTTACAGATGTCCAGAACGAGGGCCAGCTCATGCTTCAAGTTTCCAACCATGGTCTTGCTCCTCTGTCTCTCTGCTTCGGTGGTCTTACAGTTAACTTCTGCCTGTTCAACTGATTCCTGTTGCAACTGGGTGGAACGTTGCCTTTCAAATATGAAATTAGAACATGAAAAATTGTATTAAAAAAACTAAAAACAGAAGCATTTAAACATTACGGATTCAATACAAATCTTAGACGTTCAGTATGAGATATCTCAATGCTACAGTGCTCAACATCACTGATATTAATCAACTGGCCCAAACGGATCGGTTATAAATTATCTCACCTTCAGATCCTCATACTGCTGATTCATTGCAGAAGCAGAATTCACCTCCCTCTGAAGCTTGAGGAGTTTCTGATCAAGCTCTTTGTTAGTCCCTAATAATACAAAATTACAATGAATTAAAAACCTTACACCTTTAATAACATAATATAACATAATATAAATAATAACAAATGTTAGTGAAGTCAACTAATATCAAATAAAATTAAAATAGCTTACGTTGGTGTTTCCTGGTTTTAAACTGAAGGGTTTCAGGAAAGGATAAAAAAACGAATTAATACAATTTAACTACAGACAATCGGCACTCAGCAGTTAAAAACGAATGGTCAGTACTGATAATGCACAAACTACAGATGGAACAGTGAGAGTAGCCTTACTTTAACTCAGTGGCCAGAGGCAATGATTTAATTTACAATGTTTCATGGATTAAAGTAGACTGTATAATGTTTCACTACTGTAACAGTGGCTTCTGTAGTTCGCTGTAGCGTCTGCTAAAGTAATGTGATACCATGTAAATGAATGCGCAATATCATGTAATGTAAGAAATGACTCACCACAAGCAGTGCTACGCAGTTCACCGAAAACATTATAAGCGATCCCATCACCAACCACTCAGTTGGGACCAGATTCCAGAATTCCGATAGGTTTCCCATGAGCTGAACAAAGGTAAAAGTACAGGGGGTAATACACCTGCTACCTGGGGATGCAGTGAGCCACTTAATACCCCAATCTTAACACACATTCTCGCCACACACGGCATCTTGATTAGGCAGTCCATTGTATATTTACTATTTTCAAATAGGCTACAGTGCAAACAGCATTGGTCCCCTTTCTTTTTCAGGTAATCACGCATATGGAGGCTAAATGCTACGCGACTTTTAGGCATATTTTATCAATGTTATTAAAATACTAAATTCGACTTCTAAATTCAAAATAAGAAAAAAAAGTTTTACTTACAGTTCCAGCAGAGTGTGCTATCCGCTCCTTGGTGGGAAGGAGGGTGCTGTTCCACCACATGGGACCACCCAAGGTGTTGTTGGTGACATTGCCTTGAGCACATTTAATTTTGGATATTAATGACAAATCGTCGCGAACAATTAACCGTCGAAGAGCATCCATTAGCCTAAGTGTAACTAAATGACAAATGCCATGCTATTCCGAGGAAAATGCGACATCTAGCCAGCTACAATAGAGCTACAGACGGCAGTGAATCTTCCAGTCGTCTTCGATTAGTTAAATTCACGTCTTTCCAAATCAGCGTAACCTACCCAAACATTGATCAGCCTGCCAGACTTTTAGAAATATTAACTAATAACGTTACATAAAATTGCTCCAAATGAAGACAGGCATCGCATAAACTATGTCCAAGAATTCTTACCTTGATGTTGTCCGTTCAAAAACTTGACGAAGTTCAGAAGGATCTGAGGCAAAAAATTTAGGTAGGCCAACCAAAAAGTTAAGACAATTCCACTCCAAATCGCCACCATTATGGAAGACGAGTGGGGTGGAATTATACAAACAAAAATCTGATCTAACGGTTATAGGATCAAGAAAAAAACAAGATCAAGTAAACGCGATAAATCCGATAAGTGGTCTAATATCAAGCAGAAAACCCCCCAAATATAAAGAACAACGAGGGTTATAATCCACTGTGACGTTTTAGTGAATATTATGACGTCATAATTTCACAGAATGCAGGGGGCCCAATATTCTTCACTCCCCACCTCCCGTCATCCACTCCACCATTACCACTCCTCTACTACCCGGAAGTATGTGGAGGAAGGGAGGGGAGGAGGGGAGTGGAAGAAAGGAGCCGTGAAGAAAATTGGGACAGCGAATCTGCTTTACTGTCATCAAAATCGCCGTCGATTATTGATGAAGTTGCCCTATCATAACTTTGACTGACGCCGAACCCACAAATATTCCCAAAGCCAATCACAGACCTTCTACATGGTCAGCCCGTTTAAAACTGCAAAATGTATTTTAAGTGCAAGTAACCTATAGTTGCATCAGTGTAAACAAGCCTGTATTGCGGTTCGTGTCGAGACACTAATTAATGTAATCAGAAACATTAGATCAAAGTAAACATGTTGTAGTATAGGCTACGCAAAGATAACAATTTACTGTAATTCCAGAATCCCGATGTCCCCGATGTCTGAACATACCGAGCACTAATTCACCTATAGGCATAGTCTACTGTACTTTCTGAAATCAAATTTAAAAACGTCGTTTGGAATGGTTGAATAAATTCAGTAATGCATATTCACATAGCTACTGAAATGGTAGCTGTCATGCTTAGGCTATATTTATGTAGGCCTACAGTCATGTTCGTTATTAAGCAACGTTAATGAGCAACGTTAATGTGCAAGCAAATAAATAAAGCTGTTTAAATTGCCAAATTTTTATGTAGGATATGAACCACAAAAAACGGACTGGCGTTTTGTTATCCGTTGTAGGATGCGATGTCCTTTGTGTACTAATTAGCCTACTGAAGCACACACAATTTAAGCTAAAAATCTTGCATTGGGGCATCACTATCTTGGGGAAATTCATATAAGGCATAGCTACGCATCATCATTGTTGCCTCTGTGGGCGTGAGAGTAGCCTACATTGTATGTTTGGAATGTCCTTAAAGATGGCGAACCTCGGTCGATTTCCAGGTCAGGCGAGGAGAAGAGGACGGATAAAATAAGCGATTGGAATCCACCCATGGACTGTAAAGTAGAGCTACATAGTTCTTCAAAATTATATGAATTCTAACACGATCACCATTCTCAAGCTTTTTTTGTCTTAGTATGAGCTTCTCTTAAAGTCCACCAGTGCCCTCTAGTCCCCCTGTTGATAAACTTCAGGGAAAATACGAAACAAATCAAGTCCCATATTAGTTTGACTGAGATGCAAGGTTTGCAGAATTAGCTATTCTCTGTATTTGTACGGCACTTGTAACCATGTCAATGTGTGATAACACATAAGCAGGCGAACCCCTTGCTAGCCAGACACTCGCAACTATTAACCAGTCTTGTCAGACTGCTGGCCCCCCATTTGTCAATTTCAATTTGCTTCCTATCTCAATTAACGTTATCTAGCGACCTAAGTGCTAACGGTAGTTTTAATGTTTCAAGTTTGTTTCAAGAATCCTGCTATTTTGTGACATTACCGAAAGACAGGTTAGCAAGCTAGCTCACTAACAATCTATTGAATCAAGCTACCAGTTTGTTATTTGTCTTGGCTGGCTGTCAATATTCAACTTCACTATAAGAAATCAGTCAAGGAAACGCCAATATTCCCAAAACGTAGCCTATGCTATCTAATTAGTTCGCTGGACATCTTCCATGATTATAACAGATGCTATCTGTGTGTAGGCTATGTAAATAATGTGTGTCAAACAGGAATTAACATAGTAATTAATATATGTAACGTAAAGTTTCACACTTCGCTAGAAGATCCTCAATTACGCCCATCACGAAAGCCAGCTATTTCCCCTCCTCTCTCCATTGGATACCAGTCACCAAGGGGCGGGGCTAAATAGTATATCTTTCGATAGATTTAAACTAAAGATTTAGATTTAGCTAAATGTTGAATTTACAAACGCAAGATTTAAGATATAAGCTAAATGTTTAATTTGGAACAAAATATTTAGGATATAAATAAATATTTATTTTTTGACCTAAATATTTAAATTTTTAACCAAGATTTTGGATAAAATAAATTGGTTTTTTATAAATACTCAAGATTTAAGATATGAGCTAAATATTAAATTCAGAACCAAATATTTAAGATATGAATAAATATACATTTTTTTGCTAGATAATTAACTGTTAAACACAGATCTGTGAAATATATATAAATTAAATCTTAAATCTTGCTTTTGGAAAACGTAAGATTTAAGATTTAAGCTAAATCTTATGTTTTAAAATAAATATATTGAAACCAAGATTTGAGATTTAAATGAAATATTTATATTTGACTAAATACTTGTTTCTGAAACAGTGATTTAAGATATAAGCTAAATATATATATATATATATTTTTAAATATTTATTTTTTGAAAACTCAGATTTAACATTTAAGTTATATATTTAGGACATGCTTATTTGAGATTTATCAATTAAATCTAAAAATATAAACTAAAAGGTTTACTTAGCATGTCAGTTAAATCTTGGGGGAAAAAATCTAGAATTTGCATAAATCTTCAGGAAAATGCCACATTTATGCTAAATCTGAGAAAGAAAACACAGGAAAAACATGTTGTGTTTTACTTTACATTTGGCACCCCATAATTAGTGCGCCTTGCCATTGTGAAGATGTCATTCATAGCCTATCCTAAATAAACGCATTTTGATTGCCTTTAAAACCCCAACAGAGTGGACGACGGGGATGTAACATTGTTTAGTTTTGTTTGGCTGCACTTTCTTATGCTCTGATTCTTTTGACATTTTTGCAGAAGCATGTTTGCAATATAGACTACAGGGCTATTGATAGCGAGCTGAGCTGAGCTAACTTTAACAGCTCAACAGACAATGTGAACACATCATTGAAACAATTCTATTGGTTGATGTACACCGCATGCATTTGATTTGTGCAACAACGGACTTTGATTGTGACGTTAACCTAGTCTTTATTTTTTATGTTTGCGTGCATAATTTTACCATACGTCTTAAGCCCTATTCAGACGGGATAAGTTTTACTGGGGGAGGTGGGGTAATTTAATAATTACCGGAGAACCTCAGTTATTTTAGTCCCGTCTGAATCTGCCATGTTTGTAACTTTTACGGACTGTGCGCTCCTGCAGCAGTAAAGATTCCGGTGTCTTTTACCTACTGTTAAATGCCCTGTAAAATTAACCGGCCAGCACTCCAATATAAATTTTAATTTTATGCTGATCAAGGCTGTGTAGCCGAAACGCGTCCGTGACTGCTGCTATTAAAAAAATGTAAACTAATATTGGAGAGTTCTGGCTGTTTTCTTTTCGTATTATATGTACCCTGGGCCACAGCACCCGTAAGCTTAATTATAAGTCTTAGGTGAGTAGAGCACATCTTTTCTTAATATTACATAGCATATGATTCACATCATTGTCATGCTCATCAAACTATTCAGTGACCGCTCGTGTCCTGTGGATGGGGGTATTGTCATGCTGGAAGAGACCACTCCCATCAGGATAGAAATGTTTCGTCAGAGGATAAAGGTGATAACTCTGTGTAGGACAGGCCACCTTTCAATTTACCTGAAGTAAAGCACCAGAGTCATATTTATCAAAAATAGATCATTCTTTATTACAAAGTTTAGAATACAAAAAGGAGGTAAAGGATGCAATCACTAAAGGATGTAAAGCTGTATTCACTAACAGGTAACTGGATGCAACATTTTGCTCAAGTGAATTCTATCAGTTCAGTAGACCTGTACCACACAAGGTGCATGTAAGGGGGGAGTGTAAGGTTCGGAGAACCAGGCGTGACAGCCAAGGAATCTAAAAGTGTATATCGAAATATACACCACTAAAGCGGACATATCCACACCAGGGAAGGAATAAACGAAAGAAAATGGGAATAAAAAGCTCCCGGCATAAGCCAAATCAAAACAGCCCCAAAAGAGGGCGAACTAGAAAATAGCGAGTAATAAATAACAAAAGATCCTCACGCTCTCAAACAAAGAGCATCAAAAGGAGGTCAGAGAAAAACAAAAGAAAGCCTGTGTAAATGGGCGAGAGAACGAAAATGAAAATAGAACCTGTTACCTAAAGCTCTAGGTGCAAATGAGCTGAAGCAAAAAGGTAACAGGTAGAGAGTATAAAGGATAGAGAGCAAGATAGGAAAGAAAAAGACTAAACCAATCTATATCCTAACTCTAACCGGACTTGCTACGTTTCTTATTTGAAACAACCAGAAACGTAGTGACCAAATTCCTATACCTTACCGACTTCGATGTCAAATAGCAAAGACAATATCGAAGTACCGGAAGGCGGAAGCCCTGGGCTATTTATAACCGACAGGAATACACCTCAAACAGGTGTGAGGGATAATAGCCAGGCGAGATCAAAACACCGGAATGGAGGACGGAAAATTCGATAGAGCACCCGGACACTAAAATAAGTTATTTTTGCAGTTCGTCTATGATTCCAATAAAATGTGATGATCGAGTAATTAGTTCATTACGATAGCCCATTTCTGCCAAAACAAAAGAGCAATTCTCGCTTTCTAAACAAAGCAGAGCTGTACTCCCTGTTATTCTTTTTCAGGCTGCCATGCATTGACATCACAAATTAAATGCAGCGTTATCATTATCACGGGATCAAGACAACCGTCCGCCATGGTTGCGCTTCAGTTTCCGTCAAACTTTCCCCTCCTAACAAAATATCCACGCTCCCAATTAAATATAGCCTTCAAAATAAATACACAAATAGATACTTGAATTTGATGTCCAAAACTGCTGGCAATTGTAGCCTATAGCCGAAACCTTCATCCAATCATATTACAAAAAGCAACTTCCTTGTACTCCCTCCTAATTAGCATTTTGCTATAACTAGTTTACTAGTGGATGTGCTAAAAACTTAACTAGTTAACTAGTAGACATGTTGGCTTTACTAGTTAATGAAGAGAAGTGTATGTAACTAGTTAACTAGTTCGGCGAAAATACGGACTCTTAACTAGTAAACATGTTACACTGTTGCCACTTCACTAGTGCTGTTTTAATTGCAACATGTTAGGCTTAAAAGGCCACTAGTGGGTTGAAAGGCTGACTAGTTGTTGCTGTGGTGCCACTAGTCGGCACCAAAGTAAAGGATTCAACGATAGTTTGACTTAAAAAATGATGGTAAAAACACTCAAAATAACCCCGATTGACTGTCGTCGTATTTTATTTGCTTTGGGTGCACTGTGGAGTGTTTAAGTGGGTTTGGTAGTGGATGCTACCGGTTACCATAGAGTTGCGCTAGCATTAGCAACGTGTGTATGTCCAAAAGAAGGGACAGCATGGAATTAGCTGAAAATGGTTTCCATCAATCAACTACATCATGGGTAAGTCGTAATTGAGACATTATGTCCAAAATTCCGAACTATCCCTTTAATCCAAATGTGTGCCTTCAGTTTTATTACGCAGCTGCAGCTCCCGTGTTATTACGGTTATTAAAGTACCATAATAACACGGGATTAGCTGCATATTAAGTGCAGGAAGGTCTTGATTACAGCTTGCAATTGTAGTATATAAGCTCACAGAACTGTATAGGATTCATAAAAACTGTTCTTATACAGTTCTGTGTATCAGGTATCAGCTGATCCCTAGCTGCTTGTCTTCTTCTTCGGATTTGGTCGGCAGATGGTATATAACTTTAAGGTGCTTACACCGCCACTTACTGTGTTGGAGTGTGAGGCCAGTCACAGCCTACATTAAATTTATTTAATCCAGCACTATGTTCCTACTCGACCACTTCGCTCTTCTACAGCAGGGCAACTCGCACTTCCCTCCCTCCGTGTCAACGGCTCTCGCTCGTCCCGACTGTGGAGTTTTTCCACCCTAGCTCCTCAGTGGTGGAACGAACTCCCCATTCCCCTACGTTCTACTACAACGCTGCCTGCGTTCTGTCGTGGCCTGAAGACAAACCTCTTCAGACTCCACCTTGACTGATATACTAATCTAGGACCTTTTCTCACAGTACTTGTTCCCTGTGTTTTTCTTGTCTAACTGTTTGATGTTAGTTTATAATAGTATTTAGAATATAATTATAGTATAGCTGATTTACCCACAGCTTAATGTGAACTACATTCAATGTTCATTACTAGGGATAGCTGCTACCCAAGGATGTGCTTTGTCTTATCTGTTCTGTAGTTGCTTCAATTACCTTTCTGTATGCACTTATTGTATGTGGTTTTGGATAAAAGCATCTGCTAAATGACTGTAATGTAATGAAATGTGATGTTACATCCTCAATCCTGTTGTCACTGTTACCATTTGTCAGACACACCACCTTTCCAATTATTGTGCTTGATTGCACACAAACTTGTCTGCAACAGAGATGGATTCCATAAATGTGCTTTGGCCATGTGCTGTGATCTCTGTCTTTTTGGGCAGCATGCTCTGCAGCTGTCTGTCACGGCTATGGGGCCCTGTAGTGCAGTTTTCTGTTTTTGAACCTGGCTGGGCCTCCATTGGACTAAGTCATTCTAACATAGGTCATGTGAGTGCTGGTGCTCATGTATAGGAAATTGTGTTACTGAGAGTCTGTGGTCATTTCAGTTATTTCTTCCGGAAATAACCCTAAAAGATAGACGACAACACTGTAGTCTTCCAATCAGAAAATATATTTATTGAAGTATTTATTTAAGTATAGTATTTTATCCCATCAGAATATTGGGGCCATCACATCACTGCAATGTCCAAATCATGAGGGTACGCAGCAGGCAGGGGAGTCCTCCAAAATGCCTGCATGTAGACTGAAGGCCAAACCCTCCCTGGGCAACGCTATGGACGATCATGGGGAGATCAACAAGACTCTCAGCCCTGGCAACATCAGGGTTCTTGGGCGTGGCCTGTACATTGTTTAACTTTTTGTGCATGTTTCTAACTCCTTGTTGCAAGTAGCCATGTTTTGTTAGCCTGACTGATATGCTGGTTGGCTGGATATATGAACAGGTTCTTTAGCTCTTCTGATTGGTCAGTACAGCGAGCACAGGTAACAAGGAATCTGGTGTCTTGCCTTGCCTACTTGATGCCCAGGTAGGAGACCTGGGGGGTATTTCACAAAGCAGGACTACTGAGTTAGCTGGATAACTGCACTGAGTAAAACCCAAAACAGTTCTATTTATTTCAGTCCATGTTCCAGATTTGGGAGGGTTCCGGGTTTTACTCAGTGCAGTTATCCAGATAACCCAGTAATGCAGCTTTGTGGCTGAGCCGCTGGCCAGAGCTAGGCTAAATCTAGTGGTCAGGCTCCAAACTGATCGGGTGGGATTCAGGCTCTGCAAGGCAATGCTGCCAGCCAATCATCATGCTGTATCCTAAACGGCATCCTCCTAAAGGCAACACTGCCAGCCAATCATCATGCTGTATCCTAAACGGAATCCTCCTAAAGGCAACACTGCCAGCCAATCATCATGCTGTATCCTAAATGGCATCCTCCTAAAGGCAACACTGCCAGCCAATCATCATGCTGTATCCTAAATGGCATCCTCCTAAAGGCAACACTGCCAGCCAATCATCATGCTGTATCCTAAATGGCATCCTCCTAAAGGCAACACTGCCAGTGTTGAACAAAACTTTGCAAAGTCTCCTCAAACCCATCCATAATTATTATGTCAGCAATGAAATCCAGTTCCCACGAAAACAAAAACTCGGAAGTACAGGAACCTCAATTTCTCATCTCCGTGGCAACGTAGAATACTCCGTAGCCAGAGGCCAGTCAACCAATCAGTGCTATGCGACTGATCATGAAGGCGTGCGTGCCGTTACAAATTTCAGGAGGTACGCGACAAGTGTCCCACAGCCTGTGAGACGTTCCTAATTATATCAACGGGACAGAAAATGTGTCTCACAGGGTGCCAGCCAGTCATCACGCTGTATTCTAAGTGGCATCTTCCTAAGCGCAACGCTGCCGGCCAATCACCATGACTGGCCCTGAATAACGTCCTCCTTGTAGCTATGCTGCCAGCCAATCACCATTCTGGATACTACATGCCATCATGCTCATGGCTATTCTGCCAGCCAATAACCGTGGCGGAAGCTAAATGACATGCTACTCCTGAAGACGCAGCCAGCCAATCAACATGCCAGACCCCTAAATGACCTTTGAATGGCTATGCAGCCAGTTAACCACCATGTCTGTCTAAAAGAGCCAAGCAGTTCAGACCACCTGAAGGAGACTACATTGCTGAAATGAGTTGTAGCATACCACGCTTACGGAAGCAGGTATAGCCATTGTTGGCTTCTTTCCTACATCAGGGCGCCACATACAGTCTTCCGTCTCTAGTGAAATGTTCCCAAACTGATGGAGGACATTGCAGTGTTAGGATGGTCTGATAGGGATAGAAATGGTCTCCACAATCTCCAATCTTATGATTTGCTCCTGAGAGGGCGACAAAACCACAAAACCACCTTTCCGTCAGGCCATTATCAGATTGTCAAGCTGAAAAAAGGAAAAAGTGGGTAAAAATTCCCCCTCTGCCCCAGAAAATGGCGACAAAAGTATTACTTTAAGAGCAAATCTGGAATATGTTGTGGCAGATTTGGAGTCAGGAAGCCAAACTAACAACTGAATTTGACACAGAGTAAATGAGACAGAAAAAAGGGCAGAAAAACACAAATGGCACAAGAGCGCCCTGCAGGTGGACCTGTGAACAGCGGGGTTCACTAAGGGTGGGTTCAGACCAGAAGACTAGGAACAACAGCTGTGTTCCACGCTCTAATCGGGGTAATCTGGGTCAGAACGCTCCCTTGATGAACCAATGATGAACCTTAACCCCTCCAGCGATCGCAGTGTTGTTCAGTGTCTCCATCGCCGTCTCGGTCTTCGGTTCCGCGCACCTCCCGACCTCTTCTCCCCACCCGCCATTCCTCCGCTATCATCCTCTCTGCCACACACAGGCTGTCATATGGAGGGAAACACAAGGGATGAGTGCAAAGGAGAAAGGGATGGGTAGTTGCTGGGCTAAAGGCCTAAACGTGCAATCAAATTGCGGGTGTAGTCAGTATAATGCTCTGTATCAGTGTATATTAGTGAGTATTAGCGCTCTGAAGCAGTGCTATACTAGTGAGTATTAGCGCTCAGTATCAGTGCTGTATTAGTGAGTATTAGCGCTCTGTAGCAGTGCTATATTAATGAGTATTAGCGCTCTGTAGCAGTGCTATATTAATGAGTATTAGCGCTCTGTGGCAGTGCTATATTAGTGAGTATTAGCGCTCAGTAGCAGTGCTGTATTAGCGCTCTGTAGCAGTGCTGTATTAATGAGTATTAGCGCTCTGTAGCAGTGCTATATTAGTGAGCATTAGTGCTCAGTATCAGTGCTGTATTAGTGAGTATTAGCGCTCTGTCGCAGTGCTGTATTAGTGAGTATTAGCGCTCTGTAGCAGTGCTATATTAATGAGTATTAGCGCTCTGTGGCAGTGCTATATTAGTGAGTATTATCACTCAGTAGCAGTGCTATATTAGTGCGTATTAGCACTCTGTAGCAGTGTTATATTAGTGAGTATTAGCGCTCAGTATCAGATGCTGTATTAGTGAGTATTAGCGCTCTGTAGCAGTGCTATATTAATGAGCATTAGCGCTCAGTAGCAGTGCTATATTAGTGAGCATTAGCGCTCAGTATCAGTGCTGTATTAGTGAGTATTAGCGCTATGTAGCAGTGCTGTATTAATGAGTATTGGCGCTCTGTATTAGCACTGGCGGTGTTTCCTCACTTTCTGGCCGGAGTGCTGTGTGGTCTGCTGCCCCTCGTGTAAAACCTCCTGGGCTCCACCCTGATTGGTTGGGTCTCTCCCTCCTGCCTGCATGCCATGCATGCCCTCCTGAGCTGGTTTCCTGCAACATAGAGAAGGCAGCTATCAGCGCAAGACCACACAAATCATTCTCACACCCTCATTCCAGCAACTTCTCAAACCTCAACCATATCCTGTATTATCGCAGAACCAGATCCACCAGGCATGTGAGTATGTTTTTTAACATCTGGGGAAAAGATCACGTCTTACTACAGCCTTGTTCTTGATTACAGTGTTATGATGCCCTTCATAAATGTCCCAAATGTTGTGTTTGTCGCCCCTTGTGTACAATGCCCAGTATTTCCACAGACATTGTCCTTTTTTGATACTCACTGATTTGGAGCGATGTCTTGCTGCCTGGATCCCTCCAGCTCACTCCCTTCCCTCTCAACTACTGAGTCAGCCTCCTTACCCTGCAGCAGAAAACCCAGTACTAAATCTAAACTGTTCACCTGCATATAGAGCTAAAGGAACTCATTTTAAAGGGATGTGTTTGAGAAGACAAGACAAAATCCACCAAAGATGGCCGACCATCAATAAAATAATTCAGGTATTTCTAATATTCTGTTAATGCTGCACTGTCCAGTGCAACATTACTTACATGTCCTTCGAAGCTCTCATTCTGGACCATGCATTCACCTATAAGAGGCAGGACAAAACAGTAATCAGGGGAAAGATAATACATTTACAACCATCTAAATCTGTCCTCCACCATCAGACATTGCTGGCCAGAGCCCAAACTAGCCTCCACTGCGTGGTACTAGTCATTAATTAGCCTCAACTACAGATAGTAGCTTATTGCTGCTGATGTCTTTCTTGTTAGCATGCTAACTTTTACTATGTATTTCTCCAGGTGGCTGTACACTGTACAATGGTGAACAGTAATGCCTGAGTGTGGTGTCTGACTGCAGCACTTAGCATTGCAGCTACAATGGCAGATGCACACCTTCCACAGCAATGATCCCCTGATGCAGTGGGGAGGCTATAGGTGGAATTGGTGGCTGATCTTTTCAGGTCAGCCAACTCACTGCTGATCTCTGTGCGCCTGTTAACAGATAAAAGCACAGCAAATTCAGCCGCCACCACCAAGCAGTGTGTGAAATCAGCCATTTAACTCTGATACCAGTCCAAATAGCAGCCATTTAACTCTGATACCAGTCCAAATAGCAGCATTTAACTGAGTAACAAGTATGGATCCAAGAGCACAGTCACCAGTCTAGCGATGGCAAGTTTCTGTTGAGCAGTTTCCCTATGATTATTCAATCACTGGCCATCATCACCCATCCCATGGTGATGGTCAATAAAGTGTTGATAGGCTGCTGAACTCACTTCTTCCGCAGACTGGCTCTTTCTCTCTGTTCCTCCTCCTGTAACAAACCATTGGGACAAAGCATTACAAACACTCAGTAATATGTACAAAATGGCGGTCAAACGGTAAACTGTACACATTGCGCAGAGTCTTGTTGCTAACGGCACTGTGCTGGTAGTGAGGGTTGAGACTGCTTACCTGGGCCATCAGGATGATATTCTTTTCCTCCATCTCAGCCTCCAGAACAGAGACCTCTCCCTTCAGTTTGCTGCTTTCCATCTGCTGGGCCAACTCCTCAGTGATCTTCCTGCAAGGCAGAGTATAGAGGCTTCAGGCTCTGCTGCACCGCTCTTATGCATAAACACACCTTTCCTCTGCTGTATTACATCAAAGTCACTGCAGCTGAAAGCCACCACAACAACTCACCATCCTTCTGTCTCCAAATTTGTAAAACCCATATGACCCTCGACAGCCACCGTACTTACTCGTGCAGGAAGGCCTCTTGCTGCAGTGATGTTGCAGAAAAGGCTGCCAGCGTCATGTGCTTCTCGTAGCACAGTTTCTTCAAGGCAGCCACGTTCTCCGCCTTTTCCTGGCAGAGCTGCTTTAGGCCCGCCATCTTCTCCTCGTTCTCCTGAAGTGAGAAAGCCATGGCTGCCAGTCGGTCCTCCTGCTCCTGGAAAAGCTCTACCATGGCCCTCAGCTCACGTTCTTTCCTCTCACACCGCCCTTCCATGGCCGACAGCTCAGCCCATTCCTCTTCCCAAATCTCGCTTCTGTGGGTCATGGCTACCAGCCTCTGCTCTTTCCTCTTACAGATGTCCAGAACGAGGGCCAGCTCATGCTTCAAGTTTCCAACCATGGTCTTGCTCCTCTGTCTCTCTGCTTCGGTGGTCTTACAGTTAACTTCTGCCTGTTCAACTGATTCCTGTTGCAACTGGTGGAACGTTGCCTTTCAAATATGAAATTAGAACATGAAAAATTGTATTAAAAAAACTAAAAACAGAAGCATTTAAACATTACGGATTCAATACAAATCTTAGACGTTCAGTATGAGATATCTCAATGCTACAGTGCTCAACATCACTGATATTAATCAACTGGCCAAACGGCCGGTTATAAATGATCTCACCTTCAGATCCTCATACTGCTGATTCATTGAAGAAGCAGAATTCACCTCCCTCTGAAGCTTGAGGAGTTTTTGATCAAGCTCTTTGTTAGTCCCTAATAATACAAAATTACAATGAATTTAAAACCTTATGCCTTTAATAACATAATATAAATAATAACAAATGTTAGTGAAGTCAACTAATATCAAAGCAAATTAAAATAGCTTACGTTGGTGCTTCCTGGTTTTAAACTGAAGGGGTTCAAGAAAGGATAAAAAAACGAATTAATACAATTTAACTACAGACAATCGGCACTCAGCAGTTAAAACGAATGGTCAGTACTGATAATGCACAAACTACAGATGGAACAGTGAGAGTAGCCTTACTTTAACTCAGTGGCCAGAGACAATGATTTAATTTACAATGTTTCATGGATTAAAGTAGACTGTATAATGTTTCACTACTGTAACAGTGGCTTCTGTAGTTCGCTGTAGCGTCTGCTAAAGTAATGTGATACCATGTAAATGAATGCGCAATATCATGTAATGTAAGAAATGACTCACCACAAGCAGTGCTACGCAGTTCACCGAAAACATTATAAGCGATCCCATCACCAACCACTCAGTTGGGACCAGATTCCAGAATTCCGATAGGTTTCCCATGAGCTGAACAAAGGTAAAAGTACAGGGGGTAATACACCTGCTACCTGGGGATGCAGTGAGCCACTTAATACCCCAATCTTAACACACATTCTCCCCACACACGGCATCTTGATTAGGCAGTCCATTGTATATTTACTATTTTCAAATAGGCTACAGTGCAAACAGCATTGGTCCCCTTTCTTTTTCAGGTAATCACGCATATGGAGGCTAAATGCTACGCGACTTTTAGGCATATTTTATCAATGTTATTAAAATACTAAATTCGACTTCTAAATTCAAAATAAGAAAAAAAAGTTTTACTTACAGTTCCAGCAGAGTGTGCTATCCGCTCCTTGGTGGGAAGGAGGGTGCTGTTCCACCACATGGGACCACCCAAGGTGTTGTTGGTGACATTGCCTTGAGCACATTTAATTTTGGATATTAATGACAAATCGTCGCGAACAATTAACCGTCGAAGAGCATCCATTAAGTGTAACTAAATGACAAATGCCATGCTATTCCGAGGTAAATGCGATATCTAGCCAGCTACAATAGAGCTACAGACGGCAGTGAATCTTCCAGTCGTCTTCGATTAGTTAAATTCACGTCTTTCCAAATCAGCGTAACCTACCCAAACATTGATCAGCCTGTCAGACTTTTAGAAATATTAACTAATAACGTTACATAAAATTGCTCCAAATGAAGACAGGCATCGCATAACTATGTCCAAGAATACTTACCTTGATGTTGTCCGTTCAAAAACTTGACGAAGTTCAGAAGGATCTGAGGCAAAAAATTTAGGTAGGCCAACCAAAAAGTGAAGACAATTCCACTCCAAATCGCCACCATTATGGAAGACGAGTGGGTGGAATTATACAAACAAAAATCTGATCTAACGGTTATAGGATCAAGCAAAAAACAAGATCAAGTAAACGCGATAAATCCCGATAAGTGGTCTAAAATCAAGCAGAAAACCCCCCAAATATAAAGAATAACGAGGGTTATAATCCACTGTGACGTGTTAGTGAATATTATGACGTCATAATTTCACAGAATGCAGGGGGCCCAATATTCTTCACTCCCCACCTCCCGTCATCCACTCCACCATTACCACTCCTCTACTACCCGGAAGTATGTGGAGGAAGGGAGGGGAGGAGGGGAGTGGAAGAAAGGAGCCGTGAAGAAAATTGGGACCGCGAATCTGCCTCACCGTCATCAAAATCGCCGTCGATTATTGGTGAAGTTGCCCTATCATAACTTTGACTGACGCCGAACCCACAAATATTCCCAAAGCCAATCACAGACCTTCTACATGGTCATCCTGTTTAAAACTGCAAAATGTATTTTAAGTGCAAGTAACCTATAGTTGCATCAGTGTAAACAAGCCTGTATTGCGGTTCGTGTCGAGACACTAATTAATGTAATCAGAAACATTAGATCAAAGTAAACATGTTGTAGTATAGGCTACGCAAAGATAACAATTTACTGTAATTCCAGAATCCCGATGTCCCCGATGTCTGAACATACCGAGCACTAATTCACCTATAGGCATAGTCTACTGTACTTTCTGAAATCAAATTTAAAAACGTCCTTTGGAATGGTTGAATAAATTCAGTAATGCATATTCACATAGCTACTGAAATTGTAGCTGTCATGCTTAGGCTATAGCCTATTTATGTAGGCCTACAGTCATGTTCGTTATTAAGCAACGTTAATGAGCAACGTTAATGTGCAAGCAAATAAATAAAGCTGTTTCCCCGACTTAAATTGCCAAATTTTTATGTAGGATATGAACCACAAAAACGGACTGGCGTTTTGTTATCCGTTGTAGGATGCGATGTCCTTTGTGTACTAATAGCCTAGCCTACTGAAGCACACACAATTTAGGCTAAATATCTTGCATTGGGGCATCACTATCTTGGGGAAATTCATATAAGGCATAGCTACGCATCATCATTGTTGCCTCTGTGGGCGTGAGCCATAGACTGTATAAAAATTTAAAAAAAGGATTAAATGAACGCATTTAAATTGACATTTCAATGACAATAAGTGCTGTTCTGTTAATTAACCCCTGTAAGCCAATATCTACTACACTAAAAGTTTTGCTCTGACAATATCATTGAATATTGAATATCTACTATCTGAAACAGTAGAACAAGTTTGAATCTTTAAGGCAGGGATACTCAAATCTGGCTCTTGATGCCAGTAGTAAGTTTGTTTTAGTTCTACCATTCTAATCAGGGACTGACTTTTACCTGAGATACCAGGTGAGTGGAATCCCTGGTGAATCAGTGACATTAATAAATCAGTTAACTATCACGTATAAAACAAAATCCTACAGTACCACTGGCTCTGAGTGCTAGATTTGAAAATATCTTTTCAAATCAGCTTTTTGGGGAACAGCAGTAAGCAGGGTAGTGAACCAATAGAAACTACCAAAAAGATATGCTAAATGTGAGAGGCTAATCTGAAATTACTTACCATCAATAAAGTGACATTAAAATGCCACATATATCTGATCTTCTTTTCTTTCAAAGCAAACATATTTCTGTGCAGAATAAATTGTGTTATTTTAACTCCGGAGTTTATAAGAGTTTATTCTGCACTTAATAATTTACTGTGTGCTTGATAGATGTATCCTCAAACATGTATGAGGATACATGTATCCTCTTTCACAAAATTATGGTTCCATTTCTTCCCGAAGTGGAAGTCCTGGTTTCCATGATTCGACCTAGGAAGAATAACCTTAAATCACATCATCCCCATTTTAATTGACTGTCTGTATTCCCTCTGCAGTCCTTTACAGGAGATGTTGCAACATACATAAAAAAGTCATTTATAGTTATAATTTTCTTTAAAAAAGTAACCATTTTAGAGCCAAGAAGAGGTGGAAAATACAGGTGGGTGACCCTAATAATGAATAATAATGCCTTGCATTTATATAGCACATTTCTCACACTCAAAGCGCTTTACAATGATGAGCAGGAAAGTTCCCTCAACCACCAGCAATGTGTAGCAATGGCAGCCATTTTGCACCAGAATGCTCACACATCAGCTGAGCTGGAGAGAGAGAGAGAACCATTTTTAGCCAATTTAAACTGGGGGGTGATTAGGTGGCAGATTGAAAGAGCTAGGTTGGGAATTTCCACGTTAAATATCTTCCTGTTCGCCTCGTTACATTTCCCCTTATTGAGAGGCAGGGCTTGTGTTTGTGCTTGTGTTAGTCAGATAGCCGATAGTTTCGGTGCAGCTGTCCTTTCGTCTTTTGTGCTTTTTCTCTGTGTATGGAGATTTGGGCGATTCTGTTCAGAACTGTAGTTCTGTTCGCCCTTCGGTGCATGTCGTCTCATAGGGAGACTGGGCGATGTTGTAGACATGTTTGCGTGTGACTGCGAGCCTCAATCTAAGCCTTGGAACATTAATTATCTGTTCCTTTGCCTCGTTACATCTCTCCTTACTGAGAGGCTAGGGCGTGGCTCTATTTTAAGCTTAGTCATTTTGCTGGTAAGGCTATGGGACTGCGGTTCTCCGTCGGCTCGCCTGTAAAATGTTTCTCCCCCCTGGGAGATCGGGCGTTTACCCCCTTTAGGTTCTGCATGTGACTGTTAGTGTTAGCTTATGGAAGCTTATGGTTAGCTTATGGAATCCCCAGTTTAATTGGCTAAAAAATTGTTCTCTCCCTCTCCACCTCAGCTGATGTGTGGTGAGCATACTGGTGCAAAATGGCTGCCGTTCACTCAGGTGGGTACTACACATTGGTGGTGGTGGTTGAGGTCAGTTTCACCCTCATCATTGTAAAGCGCTTTGAATGTGAGAAAGTTGTGATATAAATGTCAGGCATTATTATTAGGTGAGGTTGAAAAACCACACCTATTGTTATCGCTCAGACTGACCGTTATTATTCTTCCGCTGTTACAAATAAACATTCGGTGCATTTTCCTTTGCATAGGCTACGCCTACCCAATGTAGCCTAGCTACTTTCGGTATAACGTTAACATTTTTTTTCTACAAATCTCTGATAAACAGATTAAGGAACCAAATATGCTAGTACACAGGACGCAGTAAATTGGGCATTCACAATGCCTTCTTCTACAACACTGTTATGACCCAACAATACTATCCCAGATGATTTGACATTACCTTTTTGTGCTTTTATCACAATACATTACTTCTTTGTATCACTTCCAGGTTCTTTAGACTACTTACCACAAAATAGGCTACATCACCATATTTTAACACTTTCACCTTCACTAGATCCCTTTATACCGCATTAACAGTTCATATCATTTCCACCTTTTATTTTCCACCCCACACTACCATATTACCATTTTTCTATGCCATTTCCAGCCATTGATATTTGTGAAGCAACCACACCTACAATTTCTTTAGGAATTGTTAATCTAGTTATTATAATCATTTTACCCGTTCATTTGTTACTTGTTATATAGCCTAGCATTCTATGCAGGATGTAACACCCACAGACCACAAGTGAAAATGAAAGAATCCCCATGTGCTCTTGAAATGCGTAATATGAAAAAATGCCCCAATATCCTCTAACATACTTTTTCCCTCAATGAAAACAAACTATTTCATACCCTAATAAATAACAAAATTCACCTGACTAATAAGACAGTCTTGCAATCCTACAGTAAACAACATTCACCGGAAAGACATGCCTGTAGACATACAGTCAAGCCGGAAAGTCTCCCCACCCTTTCACCTTCTCCACGTTTTATTACGTTACAGACTTATACTACAATAGATTGAGTTCATTTTTTGCCTCAAACATCTACACACAACACCCCATAATGACAATGTGAAAAAAGTTTTTTTGAGATTTTAGCAAATTTATTAAAAATAAAAAAATAAAATTTCTCATTTACATAAGTATTCATACCCTTTGCTTTAACGTATTTTTAAAGTATCATATTTCATATTTGGTCGCATATCCTTTACATGCTGTTACTTCCTGAAGTCTGTGACCATCAACATCAAAAAACTGTCGATATCTTATTTTAAGGTACTGTTACAAGCGATACTATAACCTCTCTGCATTTGAATGGATCTCTATGGAAATTGGGGGGTGAGACTAGATTCAGCTGTAAATTGCACTGGTACAGTATGGAACACATGGCTGGCTAAATGGCTGTAAGTTATCAAGGGTCTGAGCTATCAAACGAGCCCCAAACCATCACTCTGTTGCCAGATATGGAGTAGATGTGGATGGATCACTTTAAGGGTTGTTTCTCTAGAGTTCTTTAAGAGTTGTTTCTATAGAGTTCTATAGGAAAATGAGTCCGGAGAAATAACCGGAGAAATAACCCTTGCTTTCAAAATAAAGGGAGATTTTGCATTAGCTCTTCAACTCGCAAATTATTCGTCGTCTCTCTATCGCTCAACTTCCACAGCCGTAATATGAAAAAATGCCCCAATATCCTCTAACATACTTTTTCCCTCAATGAAAACAAACAATTTCATACCCTAATAAATAACAAAATTCACCTGACTAATAAGACAGTCTTGCAATCCTACAGTAAACAACATTCGGAAGACATGCCTGTAGATAGACATAGATAAAGTAGACAGACATAATTTAAGCCTTACTTGATTCTGTGTGAGCATCAGTCTAAAGTTTTCTGCAGGGTGAAAACAAGCTGTTTCAAGATTCAAGATTCAAGAATTTTATTTGTCACATACACACACGAGGTGTGTAGTGAAATGTAAAGTGGCAATGCTCAACAGAAATGTGCAAAATAATAGATTCACACTATTTACAATAAACCAACACACTATTTACAATGATTAGAGCTCTATATAATAATAAATTTAAAAAAACAACACAATATTTACAATAAGAGCACTTTATACAAAAATATAGTAAAAAAAGGGAAAATTGTATGTGTAATATAAATTAAATTATAAATTATGTGTAAATTATGTGTGTGTGCATAAGAGGGGGAGTGTGTGTGTCTTGGTGGGGGCCCTGGTGAGGTCAGAGTTCACAGTCCTGATGGCCTGAGGAAAGAAACTCCGTCTCAGTCTCTCTGTTTTTGCAGCGTGACTACGGAGGCGCTTGCCTGACCGCAGCAGCTGAAACAGCCCGTTGTTGGGGTGGTGAGGATCCTTCATAATCCTGCAGGCTCTGGTTCTACACCTCCTGATGTACAAGTCCTGCAGGGTGGGGAGTGTAATTCCAATAGTGCGCTCGGCCGAACGCACTACTCTCTGCAGAGCCTTCCTGTCCTGAGCGGAGCTGCTGCCAAACCAGGCAGTGATGCTTCCTGTCAGGATGCTCTCCACAGCTCCAGAGTAGAAGGACTGAAGGATCCTCCGGGAGACTTTGAATTTCCTCAGCTGCCTGAGGTGGTAAAGGCGCTGCCTCGCCTTTCTCACCAGAGTGTCTGTGTGAGTTGTCCATGTCAGATCCTCGGTGATGCTGACTCCCAGGTATTTATACCTGCTCACCCTCTCCACAGTATTCCCATTAATCCTCAGTGGTGAGTACGTCCTCTGTTGTTGTGACCTCCTAAAGTCCACAATCAGCTCCTTAGTTTTGGTGACATTCAGGAGGAGGCTGTTGTCCTGGCACCAGAGTGACAGATCAGCAACTTCCTCCAGGTAGGCCTTCTCGTCGTTGTTAGAGATCAGGCCCACCACCACTGTGTCATCCGCAAACTTAATGATGGTGTTGGAGCTGAACCTGGCCACACAGTCATGTGTGTACAGGGAGTACAGTAGGGGGCTGAGGACGCAACCCTGGGGGGATCCTGTGTTCAGAGTGAGGGGGTTGGAGGTATGTCTACCCACCCTGACCACCTGGGGCCTGGCGGTCAGGAAGTCCAGGATCCAGGCACACAGGGGGGTGTTCAGTCCCAGCTCAATCAACTTACCAGCCAGTCTGGTGTGAGCTGCTTCCTTTTGATTTCCTGTGTAGTTAGGCTCGCCTCATCACGTTTTTTTTTTTTTTTTCTTCAGAAAAAATCAACCATCACAAACACATACAAAATGCCAGAGATAAAAAAAAAAAGCCGAATACAGTTGATTAAATCTGGGATAGCCCAAAAAGCCAATTTTGTAGGCTTATTTCCATTGGGGTCCCTTAAACAACAACAGTTTACAAACAAACATAACACCAATAGCGGTCAAATTACCTTGAGTTACCTAAACAATGTAAAAAATTACAATTACTAAATTTACAAATTTAAAAAGTGTTATTCATTCGAAAACCGGTTACAGTCAGTATCATTAATTATAATTACTATGCTTCCCGGTGACTTTACTAAATTCTAAAAATGTAACCTTACTAGATTTTATAAATACTGGAAAACTAGAGATGTCAAATTACCTTAAAGTACTTTAAACAATTAAAAATGATAATTCGGTTGCTGATGATATTCGCCCCTTTCTATCTTTACAATCATATTATTAATTAAAATTACTTTGTTTCCTTATGAATTTGCTAAATCGGATAGATAAGACTTTACTAGTTTTTTAAACACTGAGAGACTGGAGATGCATTTGATATTAGATGGCAGCGCATTCCAGTCTTTGATAGCTGTAACGGAAAATGTGTTTTTATTGGAGGGAGTTGGAACAATACAATTTAATTGGCTTTGTCTTGTATTATAGTTGTGTCTATCTGAAATATGGGTGAAGTTATCAGTTAAATAAGTAGTTGTTAGATTATGATATATTTTGAACACATGATTGAGTTTCAGTTGAGTTACCCTATCCTGGACATTTAGTAACCCCAGTCTATCAAGTTATTTCTGATCATGCAGACAAAAGGGTAACAGATGATGGTACAATGATTGCAGTTCTTTTTTCAAAAGCAAATCATTCAAAAGTAATGCAACTAGTTTAATGAAGAAAACTGGCTACAGAAATTGGTTAGAGTAATGTTCCAGACAGCACAGCTACATCGGGCTGACGTAGGCACCCTGTCGCTGTCTGTCTGTGGGAGATGACACATTGACTTAACTTCCTCCAATCTCCCACACACAGATTGCCTTATTATTAATTAGAAAGCAAGCTATCTGCTAGACAAAGTAAAGATGGCGAAGACCACGTTTTACAAATATTGTAGCAGTTGCTCCATTTGCTGAAATAGCATCACATGTGCACATACTTATATGTCAATCAAAAGCATTACAAGTGCACATCGTAGATTTTGATCAGATGCTGTTATTGCCAGGTATGGATGTAGCTAAATCTCCAATGGGGAGATTGTGATTGTGGGACTAGAGCATTTGCAATGATGAAATTGGCTTTATTGTGTGGACGTGTGAAGTTGTATGTTTTTGTTAACGTTTAGCAATTAAATGTTTAGAAGTCACACCACTAATTATAACTATCAGAAAAAAAAACTGTTAAACCTACACTTAACTAAAATATATAAAATATGGACATTTTTGTAGTAGCTATAGCCACTCCAAGCTGTCAGTCCAAAGTAATTTTTTTAAAATAAAGAGTGCAATATATTTTAGATTATCATTCTGTTCTTCATGAGAATATTGTTTGTATTTTCTACATGACGAAAAAGACAAGGATACGCCAGCAAAATCATCAAAGCAAACTGATTCAAACGCAATGTTACACTTGAGCATAACCCTAAATTGACTTGATTAACCATCGTGCGCCATTAATTCTTGGGATGGAGGCTACACCGTAAAGGGCATAAGTGGACCGTGATTAGGCTAGTCCACATCCAGAATAAAATCTAATCTTGCAATTACTTTCTGTATTTGTTATATTGTTATACCCGGGCTATTAAAATGTATAGCAATAAAGCCACAACATTGAATTAACAAGCCCTGCTGAATGTTAGAATGGCTATAGAATACCACACTGATAAAAGAAAACAGGATTGTCTTTTACCACATAATGAATTAACACTAACTTTCCACTGCAAAATGAAATCGCTTCAGGACAATATTAAACAGAAATATCTGTTACGTTCCTCAAACTGACTGGACCCAAAAACAAGACCGGAGACAGGCTCAATAGGAACTCCATATCGGAACAAATTATTTATTGAAAGATCAGTAAATGAACCAGGCGTGAGAAATGTGAATGAGGTAATGAATGCGTGTAGAATGCGAGCGGGGAAGGCGAGTGATTGGCTAGGGAACAACTAGGTAGAAAACGAGGAACGAACAGGCAAACCATGCCCAGCCTGCACAACACAGAAGGACAGACAAGGTAAACATGATGATACAGGCTTATAGTTCTCACATTAGAGATTAGCACAGTGGTGGTATATAGTTGAAATATTACAAGAAGTAATACTTACAGTGCACTCCAAAAGTGTTAGGACTTTTAGTTGTTTTGGCTCTGTACTCCAGCACATTCGATTTGAAATGAAACAGTGACTATGAGGATAAAGTGCAGACTTCCAGCTTAAATTTGAGCCTTTTTACATCCATATCTGGTGAACCGTGTAGCAATTGAAGCCATTTTTACACAGTCCCCCCATTTTAGGGCACTAAAAGCAATTGGACAAATGAACATAACCTTAAAGTAATCATCGTTAATAATTGGTTGCATAACCTTTACATGCCATGACTTCCTGATGCCTGTGACCACCCAACAACATCAAAAGACTCCTGATATCATATTTTCAGATACTCTTACAAGCGATACTATAACCTCTCTGCATTTGAATGGATCTCTATGGGAATTGGGAGGGTGGGACAAAAAAGTAAAATCTTTAGCTGATGGGTTTTTATCATTCTCCAGACATCGACAATATTTAAATATTTTTAAAAGAGAGATATAATTTGATGGTACCACACATAGGGGGCTGGGATTAGAAGACTCTAAATAAGATAAAAAAAGAAACCAAAAATTTTATAAAGGTGGCCAAAACGCCAGGACAGCTACAAGAGTCCCGAAAAAGAATGGCCAAGCCTACACGTGTGTACCGTTGGATCATAGGCAAGAGGTGAGCTTCATATGCCGACAAGCGTCGATAGAAAAGAAAATATAACTAACAAAAAAGACCAACTAACTTTTAAATGTTTATTTTTAATATAGTAGGACAGTTATCCGAGAAACTCGATTCCATTGCGAATAGGCAATCAAAATGATAGAAAAAAAATCTTTATTATTTTAAATAGACGTAGACTAGTAAATACACCAATAAATGATTCATTTGTAAATTCATCATGTGTAGATAAAGGACAAAGTAAACAGGGACAAATGCCCAGTAGTTCGATAATAATAAAACAAACTAAATAATAATAATGGAACATCAAAATTATATACATACGTATACTGTATGTCACAAATGCCACAAACAGTGTTGTTTTAACTCCAGAGTTTATGTCTTTTTATCATTAAGAATTTACTGTGTTCCTGAAAGAGGTCTATGTATCCTCATTCACAAAATGATGGTCTCATTTCTCAAAGTCCTCACCCTTCTCTTTCTGACCCCTGGACTTTTAATAACAATGAATGATAATGCCTATTTATATACTGCCTTTCTCACACTCAAAGCTTTCATTAATGAGATCATTAAGAGCAAGTGTGTCATAGTAAATCACATTAAAAAGATATCTAGTCAATGGTGAAATATTCAATTCAAGAATGATTGATTTCACAAAGCACAATGCCAAATATACATCAACAATATATATCTAGTATATACAAGGAAAGGGCAAGGGGCAGTGGGAGGGTCAAAGGGGATATGTCCATTCTGATTTTAAAAAATGATGACATTCAAGTGTTCAAATTATATTTAAGGGGCAAGGTTTCATTCCTCATTCAGTCCAAATGATTTCAAGCTTTTTAATGTCAAAACTACAAAAGTGTTATGACCCCGGAAAAGGACTGGACCCAAATGCACGACTCGAACACAGGAATGCCAATACTCAAATTTGTATTGCTTGATCAGGGTAGTCCTGAGCAAGGGGAGAAAGGCAAAAGGTGGTTAGAGTTCCAAGCCAGAACTGGACTTGAATAGACAGACAGACTGAGCGCGTAGCTCCAATAAATTATGCTTCGACCAGTACTCCTGAAGCATAGGGAGAACATAGAATACAGACAGTCCAGGTATGAGTAACAGAGGAGCCGTGGGAGCAGGAGAGGTCAGGGTAGGAGATGGAGACGGACAACCAGTGAGGTGGAGCAGGGGATGAGCGGGAGCAGGGCGGAGTGGAGTGGCAGACAGAGTGCAGGACAGTGGAGCGGAGTCCAGGCAGGACGCAGGCATTGCAGCAGGGTAGCGGCAGAAGCGGCACAGCAATCAGCAGCAACCACAGCACTGGCAGTAGGCGGGCACGCCGCAGAGTGGTGAACAGGAGCTCTGGCTGCATGCACACACGTCAGGTGGAAGGCGGGGAAACCGCAACACAGGCAGGGATAGCAAACAACTGCAGGTTGGCAGACTGAAGCAGACAAAGTTAGTATAGCGAGGCAAGGACAAATGAACAGCGGGAAATGCCGTTCCAGACCGGAGCAGACTTCGACTTCGAGTTAACGCCGGCACAGAACAAGACTTTAATTTACAACTAGACTGGATACTAGGACTCAAGACAAGACCAGAGGTTTCAGACAAAGAGCATTAACGAACTGGCACAGGACAGAGAACACCGGGTGACTAAATGCAAACATTAATTGGTATCAATTAGGTGCCGCGTGGGAATGTATGCGAGAGTGATTAACAGAGCGGAGAGTGTGGAATGAATGCGAAACGGGAAAATGGGATAGGCTGAGATAAGTGAAGTGAAACAGAGTGACACAAAGGGGAAACCACGCCCAACCTGCAGCAAGGGGAAAATGGACTATGGAGAGACGAACACGAGACAGGGGGAAAGGGAAAACACGGGAAACAATAGGACGGGAGTGAGAACATCACAAAAAGTTTTTTGTAGTCCCCTCCTCTCTCTGGTTCCTTCACTTTCTATAGGCCTATAAACCATAGAGGTTGGGTGAGGGACTGGGAGGGACAAGGCAATAGTGTATTACATATTGCCACTTCTGATTGCGGTTTTGTGTTCCATCACTCTGGTCTTTAAAGTTATTTTGGTCTGACCCACATAAGTCCACATGGGCAGGTGAGCATTTACATGACTCCAGCAGTAGAACAGTTCACAAAGCTGTTTATCCTTTGTCCTGTATGGGCCTGTGTAAGTCTTACAAACAAAACGTGCTTTAAACCCTATATATTGCAGGCTAGAAGGAATGGATTTGCACACCACAAGTTGATTGAAAGGAAAAACTCCTTAAAATGACGCTGTAAAAATATTCATTAAGTCATACTGGAAAAAAATGTAAAAAGTGCTCAATGCAAAAAGGTGCTGAGAAACATGTCGATCACAAGATCATCATCAGTGTCAATGAATCAACAGACAGACACACCTTTACTTGCAAGTTACAGGGCTATACACAAATGGTGGTGATTAGTCACTGGTGGGTAATCAACTGAGTCTCTGCAGAGGATGTTGAAACAGATCACACAGATGGGCTGTAGAACCATCAAAGAGTGACAACAACAAAATAGATTTTCCAAACATATACATATAAAGTTGACTGGCAGTGGGGTGTGACCTACAGGGGCAACACAAGGTTATATAATATAAAATTTAAATTATCAAAAACTGATTAAAAAAAATTTATATATACAAAAAGCACATCTCAATACTCTGCTATAAGAATACATAATACCTACCTATATATTTATTTAACCCTAAATAAAATGATACACCATACCCAATAGCATAGCGGTGACGTCTGGTAGTAATGCTGTTGCTTTGACTGAAAATACTGCAGTCTTGAGTGAACTCTTTTTGGGGTAGACAGCTGTAGTACTGCCCTGGATGCCTGGAGCTCAGCAGCACGCCCCTCAGAACTCTTCCCATGAGCCTCTGGGCTGGTGAGATGTCCATGCCTGTCATTGGTGCGTTTCTCGGTGAGAGCCGAGCGAGATTTGGGTCTGTGATGCTTTTTTCAGCGCACATTTCACAGTTTGCACCATTCTCTCAGCTAATCCGTTGGGTTGTGGGTAACCTCCCATATGGAAAAATCTTTGTAAAATCACATATGATTCTTATTTGTTGTGTCTGAATCATGTAGGTTAAATATATGTTATCCAACACAAATGTAACATGTTGCCCATATAAGAATCGTACAGAATCTTTTCATATGGGCTGGGCTGAAGTTGGTGAGCTTTATTCCCCTTGATGCTGCAAACGTGCTTTATGGCTTCCTAGGGTTGCCTTTGAGGCACCACAGGGTCTGATATTGGTGGACCTGCCAGGCCTAGCGACATTCCTTGCTGCCAGATCCAAGGAGTTACGGTAGAGGGGCCGAGGGACCGTGAGCGTGAGCATCTTTGTGTGTTGAGGCACAGATCACTTCTTCATCTGCTATAGCAATTGCTCTGAAAGAAAGAGAATAATAAACTGTACTGTCACTGATTAGATCATTATTTATTATATTGATTACTCTATTCATTATTCTGCCTGGATTTTAAGCAGGGAACAGAATTTGAACAGTAGCCTAGTTTAAAAAGAACACTTAAAATGGGAATAATCTATTTGAGCAAAATGTATATTTTCTTTCTTTTTTGTATACGCATCACTGCTGAGACATATACTAAGACTAATTAAATGCAAACTAGGAATGAGAGAATTAATAATAAATCAAATGAATAATTAAATAAGTTCTGCAATGTGCATGTTCTGCTGCTCTGCTTGTTTCATGACAGCAGCTCAAAAATATCCTGATTCATCATAAAGTATAAAGGAATTCCCGTGGGCCATAACAATCAATTTAACAGCCCTGCTACAGAATCATACAAAAAAAAACATACAAAAAAGCATTTAAAAAATAACTTATTTTCATTTTTCATCTTCACAGTGGTGTTTAACGGATGCGGAAATACGTTAATTGTATTAATGTATTTAAAATGCACATACACTACTCACAAAAAGTTAGGGATATTTGGCTTTCGGGTGAAATTTATGGAAAATGTAAGTTCACGCTACAGTGATATTATACGTATCATGAAAGTAGGGCATTTAAGTAGAAGCATGCAATGGTGATTTCCTCATCTCAAACAATTTATTGAAACAAAAGCCAACAACAGTGGTGGGTATACCACAACAAAAATGTCAATGTCTCAATAACTTGTCATGTGCCCTTGAGCATCAATTACAGCTTGACAACGACGTCTCATGCTGTTCACAAGTCGACTTATTGTCTGCTGAGGCATGGCATCCCACTCTTCTTGAAGGGCGGCCCTCAGGTCATTGAGGTTCTGGGGTACAGAGTTACGAGCCTCTACATGGTGAGTCAGCTGATCCCATAGGTTTTCTATGGGATTCAGGTCTGGAGAAAGTGCAGGCCACTCCATTTGAGGTACCCCAGTCTCCAGCAGCCTTTCCCTAATGATGCGACCTCGATGAGCTGGAGCATTGTCGTCCATGAAGATGAAATTAGGCCTGTGTTGTTCATGCAGGGGCACAATGACTGGATTAATGATGTTATTCAGGTAGTATGGGCTTGTCACTGTACCATTCACAAAGTGTAGGGCAGTTCTGTATTGACTAGACACACCTGCCCACAGTGTAACACCGCCACCACCAAAGGGTCGTCTGGTGACAACAGTGGCTGATGCATAGCGCTCTCCTTGACGTCTCCAACATTGTTGGCGGCCATCATTTCTGCTCAACGTGAATCGACTTTCATCAGAGAACAGCACTGAGGCCCACTGGTCCCTCGTCCAGCGTAAATGCTCCCTGGCCCATGCAAGACGATGACGCCTGTGCCTGGTGGTGTGGTCAGGTACCCTTGCAGGTCGTCTAGCACGCAGACCACGCTGATGTAAACGGTTTCGAATGGTCTGACGTGACACTTGGGTGCCTCTCACCTCCCTTAAATGTGCCTGGAGTTGAGTGGCATTCATCATCCGGTTCCGCAGGGCACTGTTCACAATGAAGCGGTCATCAGTGTGGGATGTGGCCAAAGGAAGTCCACTTCTATGCCTTTCTGTGACTCTTCCAGTCTCTCTGTATCTCTGTTGCAACCTGCTGATGACACTCTGTGACAATCTAAGCTCAGTGGCCACTTCCCTCTGAGAACATCCTGTTTGAAGCCTCGCAATGGCGAGGTACTGTTGATCAATTGTTAGGTGTCGTCTTGGTCTCATGATGTCAAAATGTGAACAGCATGATGAAGAGGACTGTTTAAATACCAATTCTAATTGAACCAGGAAATTTATTGGTCGATTCATGGATCAAACACCTGTTGTGAATTTTGCCGTTCAGCTCCTTGTTAGAGAACAGCAAGTTGTGCAAAAAGTACTGAAACATTGAATAGTCGGACATGTGCATTCAAAAGTTTAGAGAAGGTCAAATTAATTTCACCTGTAAAGGTTATAGTGCATTTTAGGTTCATCCTGAAATTTCACCCGAAAGCCAAATATAAAACAATATTAAGTCCATGCACACTGTAGAAGAGGCAGTTCATGTGACAGCTGCAGTACTAGCTGCACACAGCCCATCTAATCAGACTTTGTTATCTACCACATCAAGTCATGAGCTCCCTTACCTTCATCCTGCTGCTGTTCTCTTGTGCTTGATCCACATGGCAGTTTTGCATTTTCCATGTTCAGCTTTCTCCTCCCTGAAAGCAAAATACTTATTTATTAACTAGATTTACATTTTTTTGATTAACTTGATTCAGATTTACTTTAAAATTGAACGTAGAATTAAACTGCATCATGCTTTACACATTTATTAAAAATAAACTTCAAAGTCTTACCACATAGATGGGAAACTTACTTAAAATGAGAATGAGAATGATACATGAGAGTGAAAGTAGAAGCAGCACAGGCAACAGCACAGCGACTATGAGACCATGAGAGGATCTTGTTCCGCATTCACTGTCCGATGTTTTTGTTCCTGCTGTAATTTCCTGAAGTCCCAAGTATTGGCAACTGTCACAGAAATACATATATTAAAAGTCCAAATCTCAAAAACTTCAGGGTTATGTTTTGTATCAATACACAAACAATGAGCAACAACTCCTGTTCTGTTCATTTCTGTTTTACCCAAGATTTACTCATTTGGAAAATGATGGAACTCACAAATAAATACAGGAAACTTACAGTGTGTGTTGTTTGCAGGATGTAGAAGAGGATTTATTTGAAAAGGTTTTATCAGGACAGTCTCCACATTTGGTATTAGTAGATGTTGTTCCTGTGCCAGTAAATATTGGAAGATATGTTAAGACATTTCAAATCTTTTTTTCTCAAGTTTTCAGAAAGGCAGACTGTGCAGTTAAGTGCGTTAATTTTGCAAAACAGATAAAGATATTAAAGGGATGGTTCACTCTCTGGTATTTCAGTATTAGTGTATTTTCTCGATTGGCCCAGACAACTTGTCTGTGATGAACAACATTTTAGATATCTACATAGTTGCTGGTGGTCTGCCAGTTCTGTGACAAATATATCTACCTCCTCAGGATGACCCACCAGCTTCACGATGGCTGGTGTAGGAGAAAACATACACTAAACCTGAAATATCAAAGAAAGCTAAATTGTCCCTTCAAGATATTAATGTAATCCAACCATTCTCTATGATGAATTGTCCAGGCCTGCAGATTGTGTGTTTCTGTGCAAATCTGCACTCCTTATTATCTGTCTCAGTGCAGTAGTACTGATCCAAAGGCCCACACACTGTGTCAGAGGTAGCAGTGCACTCCCTGTCTGTTTTTAAACCGAAACGAACTGTGGAAGAAAACAGAATAAAGACCCATATTAACACATATTAACATGTTATACGACAATTTTGTCAACAAACCTTTTCACATGATTTTTACACTAAGTTATAGGGTCTGAAGTCAAGACAAGAAATGGAATTTTCATTCCTAAAAGAAATATATATTATTAAAAAGACAGTCAAGCAAGTTTGAAATGGTCTTGAATGGTCATGAATGAACACAAGTTGAAGGTGAATATTTTCTCACCTGGGTCACACACTGCACAAGGCCTACATTTAGAGAGACCGTTGCGCTGGTCAATGAATGATTCTTTAGTACACAGTGCACAGGAGGTGCTGGTGTATTCTGTGCAGTGCTTATAAACACGTGTCCCTAATGGGGGGGAAAAGGTAAAAAAAATAAGGATTAAATGAACGCATTTAAATTGACATTTCAATGACAATAAGTGCTGTTCTGTTAATTAACCCCTGTAAGCCAATATCTACTACACTAAAAGTTTTGCTCTGACATTAGATGGTGACTTACCAGGTGGGCACATTGGACAGCACTCTCCATGGATTTCATATTCTGCATATCCACAGGAATAGGACTGGTCACAGAACAGGACCTGAAGCTGTAACATTACATATAAAATGCAATAACCATGCGCTTATTTCTGGTATCAATTGAATATCTACTATCTGAAACATTAGAACAAGTGATTATTGAGGTTATGGTAGCACATAGAAAGATGGGCATATCTGTGAAAACAAATACCTCACATCAAATTGCCCATTCAGCAACTGCAGCCAAAATTCTCATATGACCACTAGGCCAGTGACAAATGTCAGCTTTGTGATAGCGGAGTTTATTTTATTACCGTTTGACATTAAAAGAAGAATTTGTCACACCCTGAGATCAAATGGTACAAACAAGACATTTTGAAAGTCATTTAAAACTCACTTAAGGTATATAATTTCCATTGAAGTGTATTAGAAACATTGTGATTTGTGGCATGACCTCTGGATATGGACTTGAAACTCGAATGTTGCAAGTTTGAATCTCTAAGGCAGGGATACTCAAATCTGGCTCTTGATGCCAATAGTAAGTTGTTTTTAGTTGTACCATTCTAATCAGGGACTGACTTATACCTGAGATACCAGGTGAGTGGAATCCTTGGTGAATCAGTGACATTAATAATTCAGATATCAGGTATAAAAGAAAATCCAAAAGTACCACTGGCACTGAGGGCTAGATGTGAAAATCCCTGCTTTTTGGGGAACAGCAGTAAGCAGGGTACTGAATCAATAGAAACTACCAAAAAGCTATGCTAAATGTGACAAGCTAATCTGAAATTACTTACCATCAATATAGTGACTTTAAAATGCCACATATATCTGATTTTCCTTTCTTTCAAAGCAAACATCTTTCTGTGCAGAAGAAATTGTGTTCATTTAACTCCAGAGTTTACAAGAGTTAATTTAGCACTTAATAATTTACTGTGTGTGCTTGATAGATGTCCATGTATCCTCTTTCACAATATTATGGTCTCATTTCTTCCCGATGTGGAAGTCCTGATTTCTCCATGGAAAATGATGATTCGACCTAGGAAGAATAACACGTCATCCCAATTTTAAAAGGTAAACAACGCTACATTGAAGAGTAGAAATTATAGAAGTACATGGCATTTACAAAAGAAACAAAAGAGTAATTGCAGTTACCCTCCAGTTCCAACCAGGGGTTAAACATGTTGTAAGTTCATAAATTTCAAATTTGTATTTCATGAAAATTCTATGCTCAAATGAAAGTAGCTACATATGATGCCCATTCAGAGACTGTTAAAATTATATTGATGTGCATTCCAAGTGCTGCAGCCATTTGAACTGAGGTCCTTTTTGGCACAGAGCACTATTGGCCATTCCGAGCTTCCTTCCATTCCGTCTTTTACCCAGGCCCGTAAATTTGCCACATGGTCATCCCCTACTTGCATGCTTGTATTGCCCTCAGCATTGCCTCCTCCCTCCACAGAGAGCCATATTCAACTGAATTTAATGGACAACAATCAGTTAGTACATAAGAAAACTGAGTGAAGGGAGCCTCAGCCATGTTCTTGGGTAATGAGACGGACTGCACAGGGACGTCATGATTGACTACAAGACCAAGTGGGCTGAGGCATATCCGCTGAAGTCTAAGAAAGCCGAGGATGTAGCACAGTGCATTGTAGAATTCTTTGCACAGTTCATTGTAGAATTCAAGTTTGGGGCACCAAAACAAATTCTCACCAACCGAGGAGGTGAGTTCAGGAATAAGGTGCTGTCCTATTGTCCTATTACAATGCATTTTCAATCATTTCTCAATATCTTTCCCTATGCAGTCCGTATTTTTATGACAACGTAACTTAATTATTCATTGTAACTTAATACAGGGTATCTGCAGGTTTCAGCAAGTTAAATTTAAGACTTTTTAAGACCTTTTTAATGCCACTTGGAATGGAATTTAAGACCGAGATTTACAACAAAAATATGGTTGGTGAGACCTAACGGCAGACAGCTGCTGATAGCAGAACTAGCAAAGTGGCCAACCATATAAGTAGATTTAAGCAATATTTTTTTTAAGAATGAAATGAGCAGATTAACACATATTATTCGGAACACATTTATTCAATAAAAGTTTAGTGGCTGAAATAACAGTCAGATACACGTTTAGATACAAATTAAAATGAATAAAACAGGGCTGCAGCACAATACCTCAGTACACTTGTGTGTCTGAGAAACAAACAGCTAGTCCCCAGTGAGCATTTACTGAAGACCACATGCAAAGATGGAGAGGGGTCTGCAAAAGTGGTTGAAATAACAATTTAGCATTATTTTTGTGAGCAATGTAGTGCTCGCTAGCACATCAATCTTAATCAGTGTTGTCTAACTCACATCACATCAGTGTCAAAAATAATTTCTAATCTCTTAAATTCCCTCGTTGGCGTTATAGGACTGATGCTTCGCCACTGTGTGAAGAGTCCACAGCACCTCCGCTTGTAGCGTGGGGGTAGAGCCAAACGTTGTTCGGAGATCACCTTAACTTGCAGTTGGTGGAAAAGTGCTAACGTTAGTGCTAGTGCTAGCTAGCCGTAGGTTACTTGAGACTGTCGGCTGTGCTACTGCGGCAGCGGCAGAGGCACTGGAACAAAATTGCGAAATCCCTGGGGTTTGTTGGTGGCTTTTTGCGGCAATCCTATGTTTCTCACATTGCATGTGGGATTCTACCGCCTTAATCCCCATGGTTCCTAGTTTAAACGATTTCTTTCAAAACGCGCATCTTGCTTCGTCGGGATTACCTTGCACAGATTTAAGCCACGGAGAAAAGTTGCCGTTCTCCAACCACAGTGCATTAAATTTGCACTTCCCCACGGTGGAGCTGCAGCGAAGGGGGATGAGCCGTACCGGTGTGCAATTTTCTGGTAAATTTAGCCAGGCTAACGTATTAGGAAAAAATGTCACTTCACGAATCGACTGGAGTGGTGTTCGCACTCTCTGCACGCCCTCTCCTCGCGCATCTCAATATTTAAATGAACCTCTTCACAACACAAACGGAGCGTAATAAAAAAAAATTGTTCTCTCCCCCGTACATTTTTTAAGACCTTTGAGTAATGAATTTAAGACCATTTTAAGACAATTTAATGAATTTAAGACTTTTTCAGGCCTTTAATTTAGATAAATGAATTTAAGACTTTTTTTATCCACCTTAGAAAGCACATTAATCTAAATCAAAACGACTGAATGAAAAAAGTAGAAACCTTGCTGTCAAGGTTGCGGCAACTAACTTTATTCAACGTTACAACATGCAGAAACTGAGTTTACACTGTGCCCGCTTTGTAATTCAGTACGTTTATGATCTTAACTATCGTTGCCTACCTAGCAGATAACTCAAAACAATGCTATTTTTTAAAATAATAAGAGCATACATTCGCCTTACCTGATATTTCAAACAGACCGACTGGAAAAATACTCGTAGCTAGCTAACTTAGCTAGTGGTGTTTTCGTGGAGATTGTGATCACAGACAATTGTTGCTTGCTGTCTAGCTAACGTTAATTAGCTATCTTTCTATCTCCCACTTTCTGTGACCTAGCTACTGTAGGCTACAGCTAGCAGCTTAGCAAGCGACTGCTGAGGTCAAAGTGGTCTGAGGTCCACGTGTTGGTCGTAAACTTTTATGCCATTGAGTGATCCTGGTTACACGCCAAAGGGGAATAATGAACTAAAAGTACCGGCTGCGTGACAGAGTTCAGAAAGTTTTCTTCTTCTTTGTGTTTTTTGGTGGTGTTCAGAAAGTCATCATTTGTGAATAAATGTATAGTCTATGATACAGACCTATTTTTATACAGATACAGACCTATTTTTATACAGATACAGACCTATTTTTATACAGATACAGACGAGCCTACGTGCCTGTGCAACCGCCACTACAACCAATGAACGAGTGTTTTACGAACACCCCATTCTGTGAAGGGCGGTCTCAAGGCACGGATAGCTATTCTCGGTCATTGACCCCAACGATGGGTAGTCGAAGCTACTTGTCTCACCAGAGATCTCCAGAACCGCTAGATGTGACACATAGCTATAACATGCGCAGCAGTTTTTTTTTCTATGGCACACCTGGGCTTCATTCCAATCGCTTAATCTAGAATTCGCATAAATCTTCAGGAAAATGCCACATTTATGCTAAATCTGAGAAAAAAACATGTTGTGTTTTACTTTACATTTGGCACCCCATAATTAGCGCGCCCTGCCGTTGTGAAGATGTCATTCATAGCCTATCCTAAATAAACTTGGGGCGCATTTTGATTGCCTTTAAAACCCCAACAGAGTGGACGACGGGGATGTAACATTAATGTTTAGTTTTGTTTGGCTGCACTTTCTTATGCTCTGATTCTTTTGACAGTTTTGCAGAAGCATGTTTGCAATATAGACTACAGAGCTATTGATAGCGAGCTGAGCTGAGCTAACTTTAACAGCTCAACAGACAATGTGAACACATCATTGAAACAATTCTATTGGTTGATGTACACCGCATGCATTTGATTTGTGCAACAACGGACTTTGATTGTGACGTTAACCTAGGCTGTGTTCGGAATCGCTCCCTATTCACTATATAGTGCATTATTTAGGATGTCGGCCATTTTGTAGGGTGTCCAAAATTCAAAATGTCAATTTGACACCCTAAATAGTCCACTCAATATCCCCCACAATGCACCACAAAATGTAGGGGACAAACGATGTACACTACATGACCGGAGACATTTTTTTGTCAAGATGGCGACGGCTGAGCCTGCGCTGGTCTAGAAATGTAAATATAAATGCAAGTTTCATCTTGTAGCCTATATTAAATCAGTTTAATCGGTTTTATAACCGAAATATAAATAAACGCGGTAGATTAAATAGCTATATTATAAAGTGTTAACTATTTTTTTAATTTAACAATTATTACTGTTTAATGGAAAATGCAACTTAATTAGCTAGCTAGCTACCTTGTTACCTAACTTACCTATATACGTACAACGAGACAACAAAACCCTTGTTCAAAATAAAAAAGAACACTTTTTTACCGTTTCTTGCATGCTTTCTCACCAAGCCGGTGACCGCTGTCACGCAAGCGTCGCGCGTTGCTACGTAACCTATTCAGATTATGTAGTGTCCGAAATCGCCTCCTTCTTTTCCACCAGTGAATCACTGTCTAGTGCCCTATGTAGATTCCCTAAGTAGTGTATAGGGAGGGAGTGAATAGGGAGCGATTCCGCACACAGCCCGAGTCTTTATTTTTTTATGTTTGCGTGTATAATTTTACCATACGTCTTAAGCCCTATTCAGACGGGATAAGTTTTACTGGGGGAGGTGGGGTAATGTAATAATTACCGGAGAAACTCAGTTATTTTAGTCCCGTCTGAATCTGCCATGTTTGTAGCTTTTACGGACTGTGCGCTCCTGCAGCAGTAAAGATTCCGGCGTCTTTTACCTACTGTTAAATGCCCTGTAAAATTAACCCCAGGTTAAAGAAATCCCGTGCGAACTGACATGTCAGTAAATATTCTGTTATTTCCTGTGAGAATAGCATTTTAAGTGTTTTATAAAAAAATGGTAATTAGTGGAAAATCCAATATGGCTGACTTTATGGGTCCTTGAGGCACATTTGTTCGGCATGAGCAAAGGGAGCTGTATACCAAATTTTGTGACTCTAGGTGAAACGGGGCGTCGGCAGTCAATGTTAAAATTTTGTCACGTGCACAGCGCCACCAGGTGGTCAATCTGCGTCACAATGTACAGGGTCCAAGAGTTTGGCAATCCCAACAAGCCTGCCAGGTTTGGTGATTCTAGGCCAAACCAGCGCACAGGAATTTTAGGTGAAAGGGAAGAAAGAAAAACAAACAAACAAAAACAATAGGGTACCATTTAGGGTGCCATAGCATGATTAGAAAATTCAATTCAATTCAATTCAATTTTATTTGTATAGCGCTTTTTACAGAGAACTGTCACAAAGACGCTGCACAGGGAAACAGAAGGAAAATTGAGCAAAAAAACCAGAAAAGAAAACGGCCAGCACTCTCCAATATAAATTAAAATTTTATGCTGATGAAGGCTGTGTAGCCGAAACGCGTCCGTGACTGCTGCTATTAAAAAAATGTAAACTAATATTGGAGAGTTCTGGCTGTTTTCTTTTCTTATTATATGTACCCTGGGCCACAGCACCCGTAAGCTTAATTATAAGTCTTAGGTGAGTAGAGCACGTCTTTTCTTAATATTACATAGCATATGATTCACAGCATTGTCATGCTCATCAAACTATTCAGTGACCCCTTGTGTCCTGTGGATGGGGGTATTGTCATGCTGGAAGAGACCACTCCCATCAGGATAGAAATGTTTCGTCAGAGGATAAAGGTGATAACTCTGTGTAGCACAGGCCACCTTTCAATTTACCTGAAGTAAAGCACCAGAGTCATATTTATCAAAAATAGATCATTCTTTATTACAAAGTTTAGAATACAAAAAGGAGGTAAAGGATGCAATCACTAAAGGATGTAAAGCTGTATTCACTAACAGGTAACTGGATGCAACATTTTGCTCAAGTGAATTCTATCAGTTCAGTAGACCTATACCACACAAGGTGCATGTAAGGGGGGAGTGTAAGGTTCGGAGAACCAGGCGTGACAGCCAAGGAATCTAAAAGTGTATATCGAAATATACACCACTAAAGCGGACATATCCACAACAGGGAAGGAATAAACGAAAGAAAATGGGAATAAAAAGCTCCCGGCATAAGCCAAATCAAAACAGCCCCAAAAGAGGGCGAACTAGAAAATAGCGAGTAATAAATAACAAAAGATCCTCACGCTCTCAAACAAAGAGCATCAAAAGGAGGTCAGAGAAAAACAAAAGAAAGCCTGTGTAAATGGGCGAGAGAACGAAAATGAAAATAGAACCTGTTACCTAAAGCTCTAGGTGCAAATGAGCTGAAGCAAAAAGGTAACAGGTAGAGAGTATAAAGGATAGAGAGCAAGATAGGAAAGAAAAGACTAAACCAATCTATATCCTAACTCTAACCGGACTTGCTACGTTTCTTATTTGAAACAACCAGAAACGTAGTGACCAAATTCCTATACCTTACCGACTTCGATGTCAAATAGCAAAGACAATATCGAAGTACCGGAAGGCGGAAGCCTGGGCTATTTATAACCGACAGGAATACACCTCAACAGGTGTGAGGGATAATAGCCAGGCGAGATCAAAACGACCGGAATGGAGGACGGAAAATTCGATAGAGCACCCGGACACTAAAATAAGTTATTTTTGCAGTTCGTCTATGATTCCAATAAAATGTGATGATCGAGTAATTGGTTCATTACGATAGCCCATTTCTGCCAAAACAAAAGAGCAATTCTCGCTTTCTAAACAAAGCAGCTGTACTCCCTGTATTCTTTTTCAGGCTGCCATGCATTGACATCACAAATTAAATGCAGCGTTATCATTATCACGGGATCAAGACAACCGTCCGCCATGGTTGCGCTTCAGCTTCCGTCAAACCTTCCCCTCCTAACAAAATATCCACGCTCCCAATTAAATATAGCCTTCAAAATAAATACACAAATAGATACTTGAATTTGATGTCCAAAACTGCTGGCAATTGTAGCCTATAGCCGAAACCTTCATCCAATCATATTACAAAAAGCAACTTCCTTGTACTCCCTCCTAATTAGCATTTTGCTAGAACTAGTTTACTAGTGGATGTGCTAAAAACTTAACTAGTTAACTAGTAGACATGTTGGCTTTACTAGTTAATGAAGAGAAGTGTATGTAACTAGTTAACTAGTTCGGCGAAAATACGGACTCTTAACTAGTAAACATGTTACACTGTTGCCACTTCATGCTGTGTTTAATTGCAACACGTTAGGCTTAAAAGGCCACTAGTGGGTTGAAAGGCTGACTAGTTGTTGCTGTGGTGCCACTAGTCGGCACTGTGGTGCAACTAGTAAGGTTTGTGGTGTAAACCGTAAATTGGATATCAGGGATATGGAATAAATCATCATTCGGCTTGCCATAGATAGGGAACTACTGTCGTAATTTCCTTGGCCTGCACATTCCTTTTCTCACCAGTAGATGTCAGTAATGTTCTGTAGCACTGGAGTTACAGATCTCATGTCACTAGCTGCTGTCCTGTGCATTTCATACCGACCTGTGTGAATGTAGACTGGATCCCCCTAGAAAAGGATCTGATCAGCTGCATGTTTATCTAACAAGTTGCAATGCCGCGTTCGCTCCGCCGCCGTACTCCACAGAGAATATAGTTCAGCACAAAGTAAAGGATTCCAACGATAGTTTGACTTAAAAAATGATGGTAAAAACACTCAAAATAACCCCGATTGACTGTCGTCATATTTTATTTGCTTTGGGTGCACTGTGGAGTGTTTAAGTGGGTTTGGTAGTGGATGCTACCGGTTACCATAGAGTTGCGCTAGCATTAGCAACGTGTGTATGTCCAAAAGAAGGGACAGCATGGAATTAGCTGAAAATGGTTTCCATCAATCAACTACATCATGGGTAAGTCGTAATGAGACATTATGTCCAAAATTCCGAACTATCCCTTTAATCCAAATGTGTGCCTTCAGTTTTAATACGCAGCTGCAGCTCCCGTGTTATTACGGTTATTAAAGTACCATAATAACACGGGATTAGCTGCGTATTAAGTGCAGGAAGGTCTTGATTACAGCTTGCAATTGTAGTATATAAGCTCACAGAACTGTATAGGATTCATAAAAACTGTTCTTATACAGTTCTGTGTATCAAGTATCAGCTAATCCCTAGCTGCTTGTCTTCTTCTTCGGATTTGGTCGGCAGATGGTATATAACTTTGAGGTGCTTACACCGCCACTTACTGTGTTGGAGTGTGAGGCCAGTCACAGCCTACATTAAATTCATTTAATCCAGCACTATGTTCCTACTCGACCACTTCGCTCTTCTACAGCAGGGCAACTCGCACTTCCCTCCCGTCCGTCAACGGCTCTCGCTCTTCCCGACTGTGGAGCTTTTCCACCCTAGCTCCTCAGTGGTGGAACGAACTCCCCATTCCCCTACGTTCTACTACAACGCTGCCTGCGTTCTGTCTTGGCCTGAAGACAAACCTCTTCAGACTCCACCTTGACTGATATACTAATCTAGGACCTTTTCTCATAGTACTTGTTCCCTGTGTTTTTCTTGTCTAACTGTTTGATGTTAGTTTATAATAGTATTTAGAATATAATTATAGTATAGCTGATTTACCCACAGCTTACTGTGAACTACATTCAATGTTCATTACTAGGGATAGCTGCTATGTTATGGGAAGGATGTGCTTTGTCTTATCTGTTCTGTAGTTGCTTCGATTACCTTTCTGTATGCACTTATTGTATGTGGCTTTGGATAAAAGCATCTGCTAAATGACTGTAATGTAATGAAATGTGATGTTACATCCTCAATCCTGTTGTCGCTGTTACCATTTGTCAGACACACCCACCTTTCCAATTATTGTGCTTGATTGCACACAAACTTGTCTGCAACAGAGATGGATTCCATAAATGTGCTTTGGCCATGTGCTGTGATCTCTGTCTTTTTGGGCAGCATGCTCTGCAGCTGTCTGTCACGGCTATGGGGCCTGTAGTGCAGTTTTCTGTTTTTGAACCTGGCTGGGCCTCCATTGGACTAAGTCATTCTAACATAGGTCATGTGAGTGCTGGTGCTCATGTATAGGAAATTGTGTTACTGAGAGTCTGTGGTCATTTCAGTTATTTCTTCCGGAAATAACCCTAAAAGACAGACGGACAACACTGTAGTCTTCCAATCAGAAAATATATTTATTGAAGTATTTATTTAAGTATAGTATTTTATCCCATCAGAAGATTGGGGCCATCACATCACTGCAATGTCCAAATCATGAGGGTACGCAGCAGGCAGGGGAGTCCTCCAAAATGCCTGCATGTAGCCTGAAGGCCAAACCCTCCCTGGGCAACGCTATGGACGATCATGGGGAGATCAACAAGACTCTCAGCTCTGGCAACATCAGGGTTCTTGGGCGTGGCCTGGACATTGTTTAACTTTTTGTGCTGGAGCATGTTTCCTTGTTGCAAGTAGCCATGTTTTGTTGGCCTGACTGATATGCTGCTTGGCTGGATATATGAACAGGTTCTTTAGCTCTTCTGATTGGTCAGTACAGCGAGCACAGGTAACAAGGAATCTGGTGTCTCACCTTGCCTACTTGATGGCCAGGTAGGAGACCTGGGGGGTATTTCACAAAGCAGGACTACTGAGTTAGCTGGATAACTGCACTGAGTAAAACCCAAAACAGTTCTATTTATTTCAGTCCATGTTCCAGATTTGGGAGGGTTCCGGGTTTTACTCAGTGCAGTTATCCAGATAACCCAGTAATGCAGCTTTGTGAAATACCCCCCTGGGGTGTGTGGCTGAGCCGCTGGCCAGAGCTGGGCTAAATCTAGTGGTCAGGCTCCAAACTGATCGGGTGGGATTCAGGCTCTGCAAGGCAATTCTGCCAGCCAATCATCATGCTGTATCCTAAACGGCATCCTCCTAAAGGCAACACTGCCAGCCAATCATCATGCTGTATCCTAAACGGAATCCTCCTAAAGGCAACACTGCCAGCCAATCATCATGCTGTATCCTAAATGGCATCCTCCTAAAGGCAACACTGCAGCCAATCATCATGCTGTATCCTAAATGGCATCCTCCTAAAGGCAACACTGCCAGCGTTGAACAAAACTTTGCAAAGTCTCCTCAAACCCATCCATAATTATTATGTCAGCAATGAAATCCAGCTCCCACCAAAACAAAAACTCGGAAGTACAGGAACCTCAATTTCTCATCTCCGTGGCAACGTAGAATACTCCGTAGCCGAGGCCAGTCAACCAATCAGTGCTATGCGACTGATCATGAAGGCGTGCGTGCCGTTACAAATTTCAGGAGGTCGCGACAAGTGTCCCACAGCCTGTGAGACGTTCCTAATTATATCAACGGGACAGAAAATGTGTCTCACAGGGTGCCAGCCAGTCATCACGCTGTATTCTAAGTGGCATCTTCCTAAGCGCAACGCTGCGGCCCAATCACCATGACTGGCCCTGAATGACGTCCTCCTTGTAGCTATGCTGCCAGCCAATCACCATTCTGGATACTACATGCCATCATTCTCTGGCTATTCTGCCAGCCAATACCGTGGCGGAAGCTAAATGACATGCTACTCCTGAAGACGCAGCCAGCCAATCAACATGCCAGACCCTAAATGACCTTTGAATGGCTATGCAGCCAGCTAACCACCATGTCTGTCTAAAAGAGCCAAGCAGTTCAGACACCCTGAAGGAGACTACATTGCTGAAATGAGTTGTAGCATACCACGCTTACGGAAAGCAGGTATAACCATTGTTGGCTTCTTTCCTACATCAGGGCGCCACATAAAGTCTTCCGTCTCTTGTGAAATGTTCCCAAACTGACGGAGGACATTGCAGTGATTGGATGGTCTGATAGGGATAGAAATTGGTCTCCACAATCTCCAATCTTATGATTTGCTCCTGAGAGGGCGAAAAACCACAAAACACCTTTCCGTCAGGCCATTATCTGATTGCCTAGCTGAAAAAAGGAAAAAGTGGGTAAAAATTCCCCCTCTGCCCCAGAAATGGCGACAAAAGTATTACTTTAAGAGCAAATCTGGAATATGTTGTGGCAGATTTGGAGTCAGGAAGCCAAACTAAAAACTGAATTTGACAGCAGAAATGAGACAGAGACAGGGCAGAAAAACACAAATGGCACAAGAGCGCCCCTGCAGGTGGACCTGTGAACAGCGGGGTTCACTAAGGGTGGGTTCAGACCAGAAGACTAGGAACAACAGCTGTGTTCCACGCTCTAATCGGGGTAATTCTGGTCAGAACGCTCCCTTGATGAACCAATGATGAAACCTTAACCCCTCCAGCGATCACAGTGTTGATCATTGTCTCCATCGCCGTCTCGGTCTTCGGTTCGCGCACCTCCCTGACCTCTTCTTCCCCCACCCGCCATTCCTCCGCTATCATCCTCTCTGCCACAACACAGGCTGTCATATGGAGGGAACACAAGGGGATGAGTGCAAAGAAGAAAGGGATGGGTAGTCTGCCTGGGCTAAAGGCCTAAACGTGCAATCAAATCAAAGCAAATTGGCGGGTGTAGTCAGTATAATGCTCTGTATCAGTGTTATATTAGTGAGTATTAGCGCTCTGAAGCAGTGCTATACTAGTGAGTATTAGCGCTCAGTATCAGTGCTGTATTAGTGAGTATTAGCGCTCTGTAGCAGTGCTATATTAATGAGTATTAGCGCTCTGTAGCAGTGCTATATTAATGAGTATTAGCGCTCTATGGCAGTGCTATATTAGTGAGTATTAGAGCGCTCAGTAGCAGTGCTATATTAGTGAGTATTAGCGCTCTGTAGCAGTGCTGTATTAGTGAGTATTAGCGCTCAGTATCAGTGCTGTATTAGTGCTCTGTAGCAGTGCTATATTATTGAGTATTATCACTCTGTAGCAGTGCTATATTAGTGCGTATTAGCACTCTGTAGCAGTGCTATATTAATGAGTATTGGCGCTCTGTAACAGTGCTATATTAATGAGTATTAGCACTCTGTAGCAGTGCTATATTAATGAGCATTAGCGCTCTGTAGCAGTGCTATATTAGTGAGCATTAGCGCTCAGTATCAGTGCTGTATTAGTGAGTATTAGCGCTCTGTAGCAGTGCTGTATTAATGAGTATTAGCGCTCTGTATTAGCACTGGCGGTGTTTCCTCACTGTCTGGCCGGAGTGCTGTGTGGTCTGC
>CM056378.1:118856131-118919511 GCA_029718625.1 Synaphobranchus kaupii
TTGGAAGCACAGTGCCATATGGCCCGTTTTTTGTAACAGGAAGTAAACAGTCATAAGAACTTGCACGCCTCTTGGATATTCAAGGTACAAAAAGTAACTAAAAAAGGTACAAACGCTTGTCACTGGGGTGGTACCCTATAGGTACAAAAAATTGCACCCCTAGCCAGCCAGCAATACATCATTAATTTGTACCTTTTTTGCTTGAAAGGGTACTTATTGGCCAAATAGAAATTTGTTGTACTTTCACGGTACTTGAAAGTACTTTGTACTTAAAAGAAGAGAAATGTACCTCCACTGTACCTTTATTTCTGAGAGTGTTGTGTACCCCTTACCCGTACACTTTTACACCATTGTAGAGTGATTCAGTCAGTATGCTTTGTTTGTGTAAGTGATTCAGTCAGTATGCTTTGTTTGTGTAAGTGATTCAGTCAGTATGCTTTGTTTGTGTAAGTAAGTTTTAGAAGAGCTGAGTTCATTTCAAGAATCATCTGAGGTCAGGATGTGTGACCTTATATAATAGAAAAATCATGTATTCCTCAAACGCACTATAGTACAACATGGACAGAACTCAGTTTAATTGGCTAAAAAATTCTTCTCTCCCTCTTCACCTCAGCTGATGTGTGGTGAGCATTCTGACACAAAATGGCTGCCGTTGCATCACCCAGGTGGGTGCTACACATTGGTGGTGGTTGAGGCGATTTTCCCCCTCATCATTGTAAAGCGCTTTGAGTATCGAGAAAGGCGCTATATAAACACCAGGCATTATTATTATTAATGTGTAGATGATGTTGTTGATGATGACACATATTAATTTGAAAAAAAATAAAAAGAGCTTTGTTCGAATGGCACAGCACCACTGCCCGCCCCCCGTCCCCCGCCCCGTCCCCCTTCCGCCCCCCCCTCATATTTCTCCCACAGTTTCCCCTCAGATTTCTTTCACCGCTTGTCACAACAAATTCCTGGCGCCCCCAATCCCAAGCTGCTCTGCGTGGGTACGGATGTGGTGGACAGTGTGCTGTCAAGTGCATGTCTCGAGCTGTCATTCAGCCAGCAAACCGAACAAACACATGCACTCCGCAAGCCGGCTAAGATCTGAAGTACGGTTTCATTTTTAGGGACCCTTATCATTTTTTTCCCCCCTAAAGACAAAAATGTCTTCATCTGTGATCATGTGCCACAGGGACACAGTGCGCTCTTCTCAATCATTGTGATATGTACACTTTAATGTTTTTATGTTCCTACATGCACAAATAGAATATATAATACAGTATCCAGCTGACAGATATTGAAATTATACGACAACTGGATCCTGGAACTTGGTTTTCATGCAGTAGAATCACCAATAATAATTCAAAATGTGAATCCTAAATAATGGAATAATGCTGAATTATCAATCTAGTCACTGCAGGCGCATACACAAAAAACACTAATAAATTAGCAGCAATAAGACAATACAAAATATTTTGGTTTTATTTTCATTTAAACTTGCAGCTTGGTAAAAAGGTAGAAAAGAACAGAAATAGATTTTTTGTTATCTCTCCTCTCTCTCTCTCTCTCTCCGTCCACCTTCACACAGCAGCATTGAATATGAAACAGGCCAGCTGAGCTCTCCTCCCTTCCCAACGGACCCAGTCTTAGGTGTTCAGGTTTATAGGCGAGCCACGGACAGGGCTGCAGAGCACTTAGTACACCAGAGTCATCCTGTTCAATAATGCAGCAGCGCACATGCGACACATACATGGGCCCATAAAGCACCTGTGCAACCCTGTCCTTTCTGCAGGGCTGCACGGGTGCTTTATAATGCAGCAGCACACATGCGACGCATACATGGGCCCATAAAGCACCCATGCAGCGCTGTACTTTCTGCAGGGCTGCACGGGTGCTTTATAATGCAGCAGCACACATATGACGGATACATGGGCCCTGCGTGAGAAAGCACCCGTGCAGCGCTGTCCTTTCTGCAGGGCTGCACGGGTGCTTTATAATGCAGCAGCGCTCATGTGATGCATACATGGGCCCATAAAGCACCCATGCAGCGCTGTACTTTCTGCAGGGCTGCACGGGTGCTTTATAATGCAGCAGCACACATATGACGGATACATGGGCCCTGCGTGAGAAAGCACCCGTGCAGTGCTGCAGAAGTTACTAGAGTTACTTTCCTCACTCACTCGCCCTCAGATGGTTAGTTTTGTTATCCTGTGTGCAAACAGCATGCTAGAGCATGGATATCCAAATCTGGCCCCGGTTTTCTTTTTCCCAGGTTAGTAATTGAACATTTAGTGCTACTGATTGGCCAGACTGTCTTCACACCTGAATCCCAGGTAAAGGGAGGGTGGAAAACCAGCAGTTCTCAGACCTTGAGGACCATGATTTGAATACCAGTGTGCTAGACTATACTGATTATGAGATTATACTGACTCTGGGACTATACTGATACTGAGACTGTACTGATACTGAGACTATACTGATTCTGAGACTGTACTGATACTGAGACTATACTGATTCTGAGACTATACTGATTCTGAGACTGTACTGATTCTGAGACTGTACTGATTCTGAGACTATACTGATTCTGAGACTGTACTGATACTGAGACTGTACTGATTCTGAGACTGTACTGATTCTGAGACTGTACTGATTCTGAGACTGTACTGATTCTGAGACTATACTGATTCTGAGACTATACTGATTCTGAGACTATACTGATTCTGTGACTATACTGATTCTGAGACTGTACTGATTCTGAGACTGTACTGATACTGAGACTGTACTGATTCTGAGACTGTACTGATACTGAGACTATATTGATTCTGAGACTATACTGATTCTGAGACTGTACTGATTTTGAGACTGTACTGATTCTGAGACTATACTGATTCTGAGACTGTACTGATACTGAGACTATACTGATTCTGAGACTGTACTGATTCTGAGACTGTACTGATTCTGAGACTGTACTGATACTGAGACTGTACTGACTCTGAGACTGTACTGATTCTGAGACTACTGATACTGAGACTGTACTGATTCTGAGACTGTACTGATTCTGAGACTGTACTGATACTGAGACTATACTGATTCTGAGACTATACTGATTCTGAGACTGTACTGATACTGAGACTGTACTGACTCTGAGACTGTACTGATACTGAGACTGTACTGATTCTGAGACTGTACTGATTCTGAGACTGTACTGATACTGAGACTATACTGATTCTGAGACTATACTGATTCTGAGACTATACTGATTCTGCCCGTGAGGAAAGTAACTTCAAAGTCAAAGTAGAATAATGGCAATAACTTTATTATTTAACAGCCATCCCCAAAAATATCAGGATTTCTGCAGTTAAATAACAGTTTTTATAGAGATTTTCCCTTCATTAAATGGTTTTTCCATGGAAACATTGCTGCTGTTTTTTTATGGGATATTTTTTGAATATATTTTTTGTCTCTCATCATAAAACTAAAATAATTCTGAATAAAAATAAAAAACAAACAATATTCTGTCATATTACTAAATCTATATAATGATGTTCAGGAAACGGGAGAGTGAAAGGTATCTCAGTGTAATGTCTCCACCCTGTGTTGGGCAATGGTAATACTAGTGGATAATACTGATAATTCACATTGTTATGAGCATGAAATGTGCACAGTCATGTGAAAAATACACCCTCAAACGGTAGTGTTTTTTTTTTTACATATCTGGACACAAGTTTATTTTATTTTAATTTCAACTATATTGGTTGATTAAGGTAAACTAATTCTATTCTAAACTAATGATGCTAAAAAAGTTGACTTTGGAATCACTTAAGAAATTGAAATGAACATAAATGCAAATTCCTCATGAGGAAAAAGTAAGTACACCCCTACCTTTACTATCAAATATATTGATTAAAATGAATGTCTGGTGCACAAAACACGTGTAAATTATTGTTCAAACTATTAGATAATAATTTGGCCTGTACTACCGTGTTTTTGTTTTGGTGGGAGCTGGATTTCATTGCTGACATAATAATTATGGATGGGTTTGAGGAGACTTCGTAAAGTTTTATTCAACGCTGGCAGTGTTGCCTTCAGGAGGATGATTGGCTGGCAGTGTTGCCTTCAGGAGGACGATTGGCTGGCAGTGTTGCCTTTAGGAGGATGCCATTTAGGATACAGCGTGATGATTGGCTGGCAGTGTTGCCTTCAGGAGGATGCCATTTAGGATACAGCGTGATGATTGGCTGGCAGTGTTGCCTTCAGGAGGATGATTGGCTGGCAGTGTTTCCTTCAGGAGGATGCCATTTAGGATACAGCGTGATGATTGGCTGGCAGCATTGCCTTGCAGAGCCTCAATCCCACCCAATCAGTTTGGAGCCTGACCACACTAGATTTAGCCCAGCTCTGGCCAGCGGCTCAGCCACACACCCCAGGGGGGTATTTCACAAAGCTGCATTACTGGGTTACCTGGATAACTGCACTGAGTAAAACCCGGAACCTTCCCAAATCTGGAACATGGACTGAAATAAATAGAACTGTTCTGTGTTTTACTGAGTGCAGTTATCCAGCTAACTCAGTATTCCTGCTTTGTGAAATACCCCCCAGGTCTCCTACCTGGCCATCAAGTAGGCAAGGTGAGACACCAGATTCCTTGTTACCTGTGCTCGCTGTACTGACCAATCAGAAGAGCTAAAGAACCTGTTCATATATCCAGCTAACCAGCATATCGGTCAGGCCAACAAAACATGGCTACTTGCAACAAGGAGTTAGAAACATGCTCCAGCACAAAAAGTTAAACAATGTCCAGGCCACGCCCAAGAACCCTGATGTTGCCAGGGCTGAGAGTCTTGTTGATCTCCCCATGATCGTCCATAGCGTTGCCCAGGGAGGGTTTGGCCTTCAGTCTACATGCAGGCATTTTGGAGGACTCCCCTGCCTGCTGCGTACCCTCATGATTTTGACATTGCAGTGGTGATGGCCCCAATATTCTGATGGGATAAAATTCTATACTTAAATAAATACTTAAATAAATATATTTTCTGATTGGAAGACTACAGTGTTGTCGTCTATCTTTTAGGGTTATTTCCGGAAGAAATAACTGAAATGACCACAGACTCTCAGTAACACAATTTCCTATACATGAGCACCAGCACTCACATGACCTATGTTAGAATGACTTAGTCCAATGGAGGCCCAGCCAGGTTCAAAAACAGAAAAGTGCACTACAGGGCCCCATAGCCGTGACAGACAGCTGCAGAGCATGCTGCCCAAAAAGACAGAGATCACAGCACATGGCCAAAGCACATTTATGGAATCCATCTCTGTTGCAGACAAGTTTGTGTGCAAACAAGCACAATAATTGGAAAGGTGGTGTGTCTGACAAATGGTAACAGCGACAACAGGATTGAGGATGTAACATCACATTTCATTACATTACAGTCATTTAGCAGATGCTTTTATCCAAAACCACATACAATAAGTGCATACAGAAAGGTACTCGAAGCAACTACAGAACAGATAAGACAAAGCACATCCTTCCCATAACGTAGCAGCTATCCGTAGTAATGAACATTGAATGTAGTTCACAGGAAGCTGTGGGTAAATCAGCTATACTATAATTATATTCTAAATACTATTATAAACTAACATCAAACAGTTAGACAAGAAAAACACAGGGAATAAGTACTATGAGAAAAGGTCCTAGATTAGTATATCAGTCAAGGTGGAGTCTGAAGAGGTTTGTCTTCAGGCCACGACAGAACGCAGGCAGCGTTGTAGTAGAACGTAGGGGAATGGGGAGTTCGTTCCACCACTGAGGAGCTAGGGTGGAAAAACTCCACAGTCGGGACGAGCGAGAGCCGTTGACACGGAGGGAGGGAAGTGCGAGTTGCCCTGCTGTAGAAGAGCGAAGTGGTCGAGTAGGAACATAGTGCTGGATTAAATGAATTTAATGTAGGCTGTGACTGGCCTCACACTCCAACACAGTAAGTGGCGGTGTAAGCACCTTAAAGTTATATACCATCTGCCGACCAAATCCAAAGAAGAAGAAGAAGACAAGCAGCTAGGGATCAGCTGATACCTGATACACAGAACTGTATAAGAACAGTTTTTATGAATCCTATACAGTTCTGTGAGCTTATATACTACAATTGCAAGCTGTAATCAAGACCTTCCTGCACTTAATACGCAGCTAATCCCGTGTTATTATGGTACTTTAATAACCGTAATAACACGGGAGCTGCAGCTGCGTAATAAAACTGAAGGCACACATTTGGATTAAAGGGATAGTTCGGAATTTTGGACATAATGTCTCAATTACGATGTACCCATGATGTAGTTGATCGATGGAAACCATTTCAGCTAATTCCATGCTGTCCCTTCTTTTGGACATACACACGTTGCTAATGCTAGCGCAACTCTATGGTAACCGGTAAGCATCCACTACCAAACGCACTTAAACACTCCACAGTGCACCCAAAGCAAATAAAATACGACGACAGTCAATCGGGGTTATTTTGAGTGTTTTTACCATCATTTTTTAAGTCAAACTATCGTTAAATCCTTTACTTTGTGCTGAACTATATTCTCTGTGGAAGTACGGCGGCGGAGCGAACGCGGCCATTGCAACTTGTTAGATAAACATGCAGCTGATCAGATCCTTTTCTAGGGGGATCCAGTCTACATTCACACAGGTCGGTATGAAATGCACAGGACTATGGCAAGCCAAATGAGGATTTATTCCATATCCTTGATATCCAGTTTACGGTTTCCCACTAGTTGCCCGTTTTTCACAACGTGTTCGACATTTTGTCTTAGCCTACTAGTTCAACGAAACCGTTTTGATATCAAAGATTGGCACCTACTAGTCATGCATTTGGAGCCACTAGTTGCACTTTTATTCTACACGTTACACCAAAACCTTACTAGTTGCACCACAGTGCCGACTAGTGGCACCACAGCCACAACTAGTCAGCCTTTGAACCCACTAGTGGCCTTTTAAGCCTAACGTGTTGCAATTAAAGCAGCACTAGTTAACTAGTGAAGTGGCAACAGTGTAACATGTTAACTAGTTAAGTTGCATAGAGTCCGTATTTTCGCCTAACTAGTTAACTAGTTACATACACTTCTCTTCATTAACTAGTAAAGCCAACATGTCTACTAGTTGACTAGTTAAGTTTTTAGCACATCCACTAGTAAACTAGTTCTAGCAAAATGCTAATTAGGAGGGAGTACAAGGAAGTTGCTTTTTGTAATATGATTGGATGAAGGTTTCGGCTATAGGCTACAATTGCCAGCAGTTTTGGACATCAAATTCAAGTATCTATTTGTGTATTTATTTTGAAGGCTATATTTAATTGGGAGCGTGGATATTTTGTTAGGAGGGGAAGGTTTGACTGAAGCTGAAGCGCAACCATGGCGGACGGTTGTCTTTGATCCCGTGATAACGCTGTAGGCTATTTAATTTGCGATGTCGATGCATGGGATTGATCTTTTTGGCAAGAATATAGGCTATCGTAATGAACCAATTACTCGATCATCACGTTTTATTTGAATCATGGACGAACTGCTAAAATAACTTATTGTGCATTGTGCAAGGCGTGCTGATCAGGCTAGCCTATACAGACCGGTGACAAATTAAGGGTGGTGCTTTGTGTCCACATTACTTGGTTAGATGCAAATAGGCTACCACATACAAACGCACGGTGCTATTTCGGTTTTAAAAGTAGTTTGTAAACATGAAATGGGTAGCCATGGGGAAACATTTAGTAGCCTACATTACATGTAAGATAATATGCTGTGCATTGTGTAAACGATTTGTAAACATAATAAATGCTTTACTTTGGGAGTGCTCTAATCCTCATGTTAGCTGTATAAGGAAAACGCTTTTAATTACTACCATTTCAGAATGAACCTTGATTGTAGGTGAAAAAGGAATTGTAGGCCTATTTGTTTAATGCATTTTTCTGGAAGTAAAATTTTCTCTTTTTGTCCACAGAGGGCCTTGTCATGTTTTTTTTTTTGCATTCCCTTGAATTCACTTCGTGTGTGATCTTTACCAGTATTAAAGATCACTTATTGTACGTCGCTTTGGATGAAATTGTCTGCTAAATGAATGTAATGTAATTAAACATTAGGTTAGTGTCTGACCACAATATTGGTAGTGTTAACAGTTGCAGTGCTGGAATGCACCGTATATAGGCTACTGAACTGATAGAATTCACTTGAGCAAAATGTTGCATCCAGTTAGCTGTTAGTGAATAGGCCTACATCCGTTAGCTTTACATCCTTTTGTGAATGCATCCTTTACCTCTTGTGCTCGTTGCACTTTTTGTATTCGAAACTTTGTAATAAAGAATGATCTATTTTTGATAAACATGACTCTGGTGCTTTACTTCAGGTAAATTGAAAGGTGGCCTGTATGTGCTACACATAGGCTAGTTATTCTGAGTAATCACCACCTTTATCCTTCGATGAAGTTCCATCATGATGGGAGTGGTCTCTTCCAGGATGACAATGCCCCAATCCACAGGGCACGAGGGGTCACTGAATGGTTTGATGACCGTGAAAATTATGTGAATCATATGCTATGGCCTTCGCAGTCACCATCTCAACCCAAATGAACACCTATGAGATTTTGGAACGACGTTAGACAGCTAGTGCTCTCCACCACAATCATCAAAACACCAAATGAGATAACGTTATTGTGTATCCCGTTTGAAATGTCATTCACTGCCATCAAAATCATTCTTGCATTTATGCTAGTTTGTACTTGTATTTTTTAATTGAATAGCTAGATAGACCGTCTCAGTGTATCCTATTCGTCATTCCATGAGCCGAACTCACCACCTAATTAATAAGACTAAAATGTGACGTTTAAACACCGCAGAAAATGTTTGAACTCTTAAAAACGAACAGAGTTATATTATATTCCGGTAGCCTATTTGTATGCGATTATGATGATTTGCGGGAGAAATAGCCTATCGGAGGATCATTAACATTAAGATTAACGTGATGTAGACATTTTGGCTACACGGCTCTCAGTATCAACGTTAAGTCAATCATCTGACATTCATAGATTGAACAGTTAAATGTTTAAGCTTTAAAAAAGAGCTCACGCTGAGTTACGATTCAGAATTGACATTTTAAGGCTCTCCAGACCATTTAAAATATTAACCAATAAGAATTGGAAACGCACTTCCTTGCCCCACCTGCTTCATTTGCATGCAGTCCACTAGTTCACATGTTCAGCGGAACATTGGGTTACTTGTTTACTAGTGAGCCTGTACGCTGCAACCCACACGTTAACTAGTCATGTCCAAAAGAGTCCACTAGTTCACTAGTTGACATATCCAACTAGGATATGTTTTCCTGACACGTTCACTAGTTCAAGGCTATTTTTCTAACTAGTTCCATTCCATTCTGAACATGTTGTGACTTTTAGCCAACATGTTATGCATTTTTTACACTTGTTGTACGCTGCCATGAGCATGTTGTGCCTTGTTCAGTACTAGTTGCACACTGTGCATTACTAGTTAGACCATTACTCAACGTGTTCCAATGCCCATTTTTGATATCAAATTTTTATCCGCACTAGTTACCATTTTCTCCGTACTAGTTGGACAAAAATGCTCACTAGTGAACCAATATGCTCAACTAGTTAACTAGTTAAGTTGCAAATTATGTTACATGTCAACTAGTGCACTTGCATAATAATTTGTAACTTAACTAGTTAACTAGTTGAGCATATTGGTTCACTAGTGAGCATTTTTGTCCAACTAGTACGGAGAAAATGGTAACTAGTGCGGATAAAAATTTGATATCAAAAATGGGCATTGGAACACGTTTGATCTCGCCTGGCTATTATCCCTCACACCTGTTTGAGGTGTATTCCAGTCCGTAAAAGTTACAAACATGGCAGATTCAGACGGGACTAAAATAACTGAGGTTCTCCGGTAATTATTACATTACCCCACCTCCCCCAGTAAAACTTATCCCGTCTGAATAGGGCTTAAGACGTATGGTAAAATTATGCACGCAAACATAAAAAATAAAGACTAGGTTAACGTCACAATCAAAGTCCGTTGTTGCACAAATCAAATGCATGTGGTGTACATCAACCAATAGAATTGTTTAAATGATGTGTTCACATTGTCTGTTGAGCTGTTAAAGTTAGCTCAGCTCAGCTCGCTATCAATAGCCCTGTAGTCTATATTGCAAACATGCTTCTGCAAAAATGTCAAAAGAATCAGAGCATAAGAAAGTGCAGCCAAACAAAACTAAACATTAATGTTACATCCCCGTCGTCCACTCTGTTGGGGTTTTAAAGGCAATCAAAATGCATTTATTTAGGATAGGCTATGAATGACATCTTCACAACGGCAAGGCGCGCTAATTATGGGGTGCCAAATGTAAAGTAAAACACAACATGTTTTTCCTGTGTTTTTTTTCTCAGATTTAGCATAAATGTGGCATTTTCCTGAAGATTTATACAAATTCTAGATTTTTCCCCCCAAGATTAAACATTTAGCTTATATCTTAAATCTCGCGTTTGTAAATTCAACATTTAGCTAAATCTAAATCTTTAGTTTAAATCTATTGAATTAGATATACTATTTAGCCCCGCCCCTTGGTGACTGGTATCCAATGGAGAGAGGAGGGGAAATAGCTGGCTTTCGTGATGGGCGTAATTGAGGATCTTCTAGCGAAGTGTGAAACTTTACGTTACATATATTAATTCCTATGTTAATTCCTGTTTGACACACATTATTTACATAGCCTACACACAGATAGCATCTGTTATAATCATGGAAGATGTCCAGCGAACTAATTAGATAGCATAGGCTACGTTTTGGGAATGTTGGCGTTTCCTTGACTGATTTCTTATAGTGAAGTTGAATATTGATAGCCAGCCAAGACAAATAACAAACTGGTAGCTTGATTCAATAGATTGTTAGTGAGCTAGCTTGCTAACCTGTCTTTCAGTAATGTCACAAAATAGCAGGATTCTTGAAACAAACTTGAAACATTAAAACTACCGTTAGCACTTAGGTCGCTAGATAACGTTAATTGAGATAGGAAGCAAATTGAAATTGACAAATGGGGGGCCAGCAGTCTGACAAGACTGGTTAATAGTTGCGAGTGTCTGGCTAGCAAGGGGTTCGCCTGCTTATGTGTTATCACACATTGACATGGTTACAAGTGCCGTACAAATACAGAGAATAGCTAATTCTGCAAACCTTGCATCTCAGTCAAACTAATATGGGACTTGATTTGTTCCGTATTTTCCCTGAAGTTTATCAACAGGGGGACTAGAGGGCACTGGTGGACTTTAAGAGAAGCTCATACTAAGACAAAAAAGCTTGAGAATGGTGATCGTGTTAGAATTCATATAATTTTGAAGAACTAGCCTATGTAGCTCTACTTTACAGTCCATGGGTGGATTCCAATCGCTTATTTTATCCGTCCTCTTCTCCTCGCCTGACCTGGAAATCGACCGAGGTTCGCCATCTTTAAGGACATTCCAAACATACAATGTAGGCTACTCTCACGCCCACAGAGGCAACAATGATGATGCGTAGCTATGCCTTATATGAATTTCTCCAAGATAGCGATGCCACAATGCAAGATATTTAGCGTAAATTGTGTGTGCTTCAGTAGGCTATTAGTACACAACGGACATCGCATCCTACAACGGATAACAAAACGCCAGTCCGTTTTTGTGGTTCATATCCTACATAAAAATTTGGCAATTTAAACAGCTTTATTTATTTGCTTGCACATTAACGTTGCTCATTAACGTTGCTTAATAACGAACATGACTGTAGGCCTACATAAATATAGCCTAAGCATGACAGCTACCATTTCAGTAGCTATGTGAATATGCATTACTGAATTTATTCAACCATTCCAAAGGACGTTTTTAAATTTGATTTCAGAAAGTACAGTAGACTATGCCTATAGGTGAATTAGTATGGGGTGCCATTTGTAAACTTTCCCTGCTAAAAAACGTGCTTCACTTTTTCCAGATTTAGCCCAAACTTTGCCTCGTTTTTCTCAGATTTAACAAAAAACACCCCCAAATAATGCACTGCAATTTTCACATGCCACTTTTTCCACATATATATAATTAAGAATTATATGTTAAATCTAAATCTAAATCTTATATCTATATCTAAATATTATATCTATATCTAAATATTATATCTAAATCTAAATCTTATATCTTAATCTAAAAATTATATCTAAATCTAAATCTTATATCTAAATCTAAATCTTATATCTAAATCTAAATCTTATATCTAAATCTAAATCTTATATCTAAATCTTTGAACAAACGGCACGGATATGCTAAATATCATACATATGCAAATTGGAAATGGGCGCGAAGCTCTGGAAACCAGCAAAAGCAAAATGGAGAATTCCAGCGATTTAGCGCAGCTAATTGAACGTGCGGTTGCAGCTGGGGTAACAGCTGCTCTACAGACCCGATCTGCGTTACCAACACCAGACACAACGTCTTCATCTGACACAGCAGTGCCATCGGTAAGTTTTTATTTATTTTTGTAGTTTTCAATGTGTCCATGGCATGGTACCCTGGAGAAAATGATCGGGGGTATAGCTAGCTAGCTAGATACAAATGCATAACATAGCATTGTAGCTTACAGTCCAAGGGTATTCGACTACAATTTGACGGTCCAGTCACATTAATACATGGATGGTTATTATTTCACCGAATTCTGTGGATCAGTTTTCTCGAAGTGACTAGTTAGTGGCGCTCACATTCACACTTTTCACGAGTGCTGCGGAAATATCACGTGAGCATATCACATCGGTTTGGAACTTGTTGCGGGGAGAATGAAAGCATAATTTTCTGTCCGTTCGTCTTTGAACGCAAGTTTTTCATTATCAACATTACTTTCCTTTGAAAGAGCCAGATTATTTCATACTCTCTAAATAGGCTTTAGAATCATCCTTACATCTATCACTTCCGATCTGCCTGTAATTCACACAGCCTGGGAGTGCTGCTGTTCGTAGTACTGGCACTGATGATTGGATAAGATATTTGCATAGGTTCGCTATTGGACAAGACGCAGCCACGGATAAGCGTGACACTGGCGTCAGTTCAAGAAAGTAAAAATAATTTCGTCATTTTAAAGCGGTGCAGCCGCTTCTATACGTGACATGTTCAGTGATATACCCCTTATGAGTATGTCTATGGTGACACTGGCAAGGAAAAACTCCCTGGGCTATAGAGTTAGGAAGAAACCTTGAGAGGAACCAGACTCCATGAGGGAGACCCATCCTCTTCGGACATGTGTGTGCGTGTGTGTGTCCGTTCGTAGCATTAGATACGTGCACCGCGTACTTCACCACCATGGGTGTGATTTATATATATATATAAATTATAATTCACGAATTGAATGCTGATATTTTGTCAATACTAAGTGAGTAGACTCTCAAGCTAATCTAAGATAAAACCAGAAAGTGTTTTGCCTGGATTTGTGTACCTCTGCTCCGCATGGATTTCCCTGAGTGGAGATGACAAGTGGAGTGAGCAACTGAGCAAAAAAAGATGATGGGAATTGGGCCATAATTCAACACTTACACATGATATGAGTCACAAACATGGCTAAATTTCAATTATCTTTTTTTAGTTCAGTTTCTTTCTCCTCTTGCTCATTGTCTCACTGGACTCCATACAGAGCAGAGGTGCACAACTCCAGTCATTGGCAACCAAAACGCTTTCTGGTTTTATCCTAGATTAGCTGGAGAGTGTACTCACTTAATATTGACAAAATATCATATCAGCATTCAATTCATGAATTATAATTATTTCATAATAATCTGGTTAATGGCTGATTATGATCCATTGACATACTCATCAAAAAAGCAAGTCATAATCTATAATCTCCACAACTTGAGAATCACAAAACAGCATAGATAATCAGGTTAAGAACAGAGGATGGAGATTTTGCTTAACAAACATGTGGCAGCTCTTATGTTTTATAGAAAACTGGTGTACCTATTATTTTGGCCAGTGAGTGTACATACCCAGGGCACAGTGAATAATGATACCCTGTATGTTTTTCAGGATGACATGGAGCAAGGAATCGTCAGCAAAGAAGAACTTCAGAATCTACTTTCATTAAGAGTTACAAAGTCACAAGTAGCATCCCGTTTAGGGATTTCAAGAACCACCCTGTATAACCTCATGAGCAAATACAGGTTGGAACTTTCTAAATATTCATCTGTAACAGATGAACACCTCGATGCTGAAATTTTACATATTAAAGCAGCGCATCCTAATACTGGTGAGGTCATGGTTAATGGTCATCTGCGATCTAGGGGCATCATTGTGCAGAGACACCGCCTTCGACAGGCATTGCTTAGGGTGGATTCAGAAGGGATCAATCAACGACGGCTGACAACAATCCACCGACGCCTTTATTCTGTGCCTTGCCCAAATTTCATCTGGCATCTAGATGGGAATCATAAACTAATCAGATGGAAGCTAGTTGTCCATGGTGCCATGGATGGCTATAGTAGAATGGTGCTGTTCCTCAAGTGCTCAAACAACAACAGAGCTAACACGGTGACAACTGAATACTTACATGCAGTACAGGAGTATAGCAGACCATTGCATGTGAGAACTGATCTAGGTGGAGAGAATGTAGGCGTCTGGGAGGACATGAGGAGTGTCAGAGGAGAGTCCTCTGTGGTCACTGGAAGCTCGGTTCATAACCAACGAATCGAACGTTTTAACAGAGACTTAAACAGAAATTGCAGCCATGTTTATGCCCCTGTGTTTTATGATTTAGAGTCAAAAGGCATCCTTGACCCAAACAACAAAACTGACATTTTCTGTCTTCATTATATTTACCTTCCAAGAGTCAATAGAACCATTAATGAATTCAGAGCTGCACATAACCACCATTCAATATCTACAGAACGACATGCTACTCCCATCCAGCTTTACATGGCAGACCGACACCTTTTGCACATCTATAGTCCGCACACTGCATCAGAAGACACAATTTTGCCTGAGCAGCAATCTGCTACAGATGACACATTCAGTCCACTCAATGAGCATGAAATGTTGGAACTCTCCCAACATATTGATCCATTTCGTGATGATCAAGATCATGGAAAAACTAATTTTCAGGCAGTTCAAATGTTTGTATTGAACAAATTAACAGCAGTCCATCAACATGCTGTGTAACTGACTTGCTAAGACAAACTATTTGGACAACTTAAAAATGGATTCAGGTTAAATATTGAAACTGGTTTATTGAAGACATTGATTTTGTGGCCAGTAGGTGTAACGATAAATTGATGCATTGTGATGCAACCGCCACGATACAATTGCATCGATGTGACCTGTGTTAATCGATAAGTATCGAGATGATTCGTTCATTTACATGGCAAAATTTGCACTCCAGATGTGTGTGGAATGTATTGAGAAACCAACACCTTAGAAATATAATTTAAAGGGTAATTTACTGGATGTTGCTTTCATGAATTATACTGTCAGTTGTCAAATCCAATGGTCACTTTTGCATCACAGCTTATTGTATTGTATCGTGATTAATTGTTATTAATCATTATCGTATTGTTAGAAATTAAGAAAAATCGTATTGTATCATCGTCAAGTTAAAGGTTTACACCCCTAGTAGTCAGTAACCACTTTGTTGATAATTGTTCTGCTGGAAAGTCCATTGTTATCCCAGTCTGACATTGGGAGGGGCAGGCTAAGGTTTTTTTGTCAAAATGTGTTGATGTGAGATTAAAGTGAATTGAACACTTGCTTAAAGCCCCTGGGAACAGCTGGAAAAAAAGACAGCTGCACTGGCTAATCAGATGCTTCTGAGGATTGTCCGGGCGTAGTCGTAATTTTTTAATGAGCACGCTTGATTACTATAGCTACCTGCACTGTTTGGAGAATCCCGATAGCTAACGCGCTTGTGATTGGCGAGGGTATTGCTTACGTCAGCAATACCCGAGGATAGTACCGCCCAACTTACATCAAACAACTGCGAAAATTAACCTAATTAGAAGGCATGTTCCCTGGGGCTTTAAGTGTTTTGCTGGGATGTCGTTCTAAATGGAGATGAACATGTGTGGAATGCTCGCTGGCCTCCCAGTGCTGGCTGGGTGTAGTTGAAATGAGGAGTCCTGTAAAAAAATTTTTTTAATTTAAATTTAAAAAAAGTAATTTAATGGTGCTTTTTCAACTGTACAGAATTATCAGTTGGCTCATCCTCTCTTGACTAAAGGTCATATATAACAAGCTATCAATTAATAAAGCACTCACAATTAACACAACACATCGCTCCTGTTTACATCCAGCGATCAGTCAGGCAGTTTACCGTTGCCATGGTAACCCTACCTAAAGCTAACTTTATAACTGTCCATTTAACAATCAAGTACGTATTAAAAACGTTAAATACACAACTAAATAGTTAGACCCACTTTGAATAAATGTCTTTTTTATTTTTAATGTAATTTAATGGTGCTTCAAGCACGAGCTACCACAGGAACACCGCTCCTACTCAGAGGGTGGGGGCCTCTACTGGCCACTCTGTGCAACTACACCACACAGAAATGAATGAATAAGACCGATCCATTTGTGGGTACCAGTACTTTGTAGTTTATTTTGATACAACATGAAAAATATGCCAGAAGTAACTGCATCAATATACTTTTTAAATCTCTGTAAATGCTGCAACCACCTACAGTGCTGCAGAAGCAGGGTTTATCAGCACTGGCGTAAAATGCAATCGAAAAATCATAACCAGATTGAGATGGCTAGTTTTATATACATGTAGAAATAATTTTTTGACATTTTTTGAGAAACTGATCAAACAAAGGAATGAATATGAATTCAAGACATAATAGAATAGAAGAAATAAAATACATTATGCATTTAAATCAGGGACTATTGTAAGCAGTCACATTTTCACTCATTATTTAACAAAACGAGTGCAACAACACAATAATACTGTACTACAGTTCAACAACAGTAAGGTACATTATGCATTTAATTCAGGAATAATAGTGTATCAAAAATCAATACTTGATTACATATGTTTCCAAATGACAATTCCATGTGCATAGGACACACTGCACAAAAGTCAAAAACTGAAGTGGTTAATTTAAGACCTAAAATCAACCTCTACTGATTCCTAGTACCTACTAATTATTACATTAAATGACATTTCCATGCAAAAAAATGTCATGTTCACCCATTTTGTATCATTTGATGACGTTCAATGCATTTCCTTACTATGCTGATTTTTTTAAATTATTTTTTTATTTTTTTGCATGGAAAGTCATTTAAGTAATAATAAGTAGGTATGAAACAGTTTAGGTTGATTTTAGGCCTTATATTAGCCACTTTAGTTTTTGACTATACAACATTTTCACCACCTATACTGTTTATCTAACTGTGCAGTGTCATAACTGAGTGATGACAAGCCATAACATTTTGACCTGACCAAGTGTTTCAGGGACTCCAGGGACAGACTGTTACAGGGAACCCTAACCCTAGATTATATGGTGCTAAACACAGCTCCATTCATGAGAGCTACCAGGAAGTAGTAATCAAATTCATCATCATCTGCTAGATTCTTTGAATTGACAAAGATCTGAAGCTCATTTGAGCAGGTGTGAGCAATAGGATGGTGCTTTTTTTCATCGTGAATAAAGGTTACTTTAGGCTGTGGATGAAATCCAACAGCTGGAACTTGGCTGCTCCCTGTTGCATATGCCAGAATGTGACCAGGGCCCAGAATCTGCAAGAACACCCTCTCTGTCTCTGTTAGTGTCCTGGCCTCAAGTCTTTCACTGAGCTCTTTGTCTTAAAAAAAAAAAAGAAGATTTGAGAATTATACTATTATATCTATAAATATTTCAACATTTTCTAACATACTGTAATGGATATGCAAGAAGATTTCTAAAACATATTTATAGTTATGAATAATTCCTAAAATATTATATTTAGATTATAAGAAAACTCCACACATTAATGTACACGTTTAATAAACAACAGCACTTTTCTATGCAACATTGATTTTAACTAAATATGTTCCAGTAGCAATAAGCAGTCATGTTCATTACCAGATGATAAGAAATGGATAAGTGGTCAAAATGAGGTAATAGCAACTACAATGCAGCTAACAACAATAACAATGTTAATTTTCCATTTGATTTTCCTCAAAAGTGTTTTGGATTGGTTAAGGGAATCTTGGTTGAAAAAATATCTAAGATCTGAGAACTAATACTCTACAACACCCAGAAGTTATGTATCTACTTACCTTGTACACACTGGAGAAATTCTCTGAATTTTACCATGATCAACTCCTCCTTTGGCCTTCTGTTACTCCCCAGAACAGAGTAGCTTGGTTTTAAAAGGACAGCTACAATGTTTGCAGTAACATCTTTTCCTTGCCCAGGCATCTCAAGAAGACTCCGCATGCTCGGGTTTTCCTTCAAAAGTGGAAGTACCTTCAGGGGGTAAAAAAAAGAATGGCAACATTATAGTATTTGGTAAGCTGTGTAACAAAGTAACTATGTGAAGAGCAATGGACAAAATTACACTAATGTAACTGTTGCATTGTCAAATGTGGATTCTTGCATTGACCATGTGAAAGCCATTACAATTTTCTAGAGGCACCAGAAGCTACTAACAGGCAACACACATAGCAGAGGCACGCCCCGAAATATGTTAAGCCGTGTACTTGCGTTGCGTTGACTATCAATTGACGTCAGAGAGAAGGTACAGTATGTAACAGGTAAGTTTTAAACTTACCCCATAGTATGACAAACCATCAATTAACTGATTGAGGCAGCTTTGCCGTTGCAGGATGACATGGTAAAGTGTTGCACTCTCAATGAATGCATTTCTGTTGTCCATAGTGACTGGGGTTGGAAGACCTTCAACTTGAAACCTCCATGAGTCGCAGCAGTTCACTGCTTCCTCCAGTTCCTCCTCTGTTGTTGCTTGACCAACCTGGTGGTGACATCAATTAATTCCATAATCAATTGTTGAAATCACCAAATTTAGAAGAGAACATTTCCCCAAATGCTTATACATGCTTATGCAATGCATATCATGTACCAGCACCCCAGGTAACAGTACAACAACCACAGACACAGAAAACTCTAAGAAACAGACCAAGCTTAAATTTGTATGGTTTATGGTTTAGGCATTTAGCAGATGTTTTATACCAAAGCAACTTACAATTGGTGCAAGTAAGTGGCAGGGAATACAGCGCTTGGCCAGAGAGTGGCCAAAAGTTACAAAACAAATGTTGCTGATACCAGCTCTCGAAGAGCAGTTATAATACAGGAGAAGAGCATACATAATTGTATGCTTAATTATGTGGGAGTGAAATACTAATAATACCTTCTTCAGAGCTTCTCTCAATTCAGGGTTGGCTAAATCATCAGGTGTGACATGTACTTCATGGATATTTCCAGTCATAATGTAGTCCACTACAGGAGGTGACAGAAACGCTGGTGCTTCACCACCTTGGACTATTATGGTAGACATCATCCTTCCAATGGTTCTGTACACTCCGTTTTGCACATGAGATATGTTGAGTCTTGGAGTAAATCCATTAGGAGACTCTGGGGGGGAAAAAAGAGCTGCAAACATGACTGCAGTGTTCCATGTTTATTCACCAGAGGTTACCTCTTGCTGGGCTGTGGGTTGTTGGCCTCCAGGCAGTGGTAAACTGAATTTTAAAATTCACTTTAATTGATTAGACATGTAATAAATGCTGGATATTCCCATTGACGCTTATGTCTGATGACTCAATTTCTGTGTTTAGGTCACTACCACAACATGACCTGTGCATTGCCTGTGGAATCAGCTCTGGTGGAAGTTTCACCTAGATAAGAGTTAACAAACAATCTACCATGAAATTACAAACTACCATGAAATGACAAAGACTCCCTACTCTAGGCCAAAACAGTACTAATTCATAGAAAAATTACCTTCAAACGCTCCACTGTCTTGGAAGATAGCCTTCACCAGTAGACGGAACAACTCTCGTCTTGGTCCACCTAGGTCAGCAGCATCTTCAGTACCTTGTTCGTCACTTGCAAATGAGACACAAAGCATGCCAGAGCTCTCTGCAAATCTGGTTCTGTTAAACTGCCGGAAGGCAGTAGACCAAACATTAGATCGGCTGATGAAGATGGATCTAGTTGTTGGAGTCACCACCCTCTCACTATGAGCTTTTAGAATTCCTGTTATTTCTTCTTTGGTCAAGACTTCAGCAGACCTTTAAAACAAAACCAGAAATGCAAACTCTATTGACTTATGAAGACAGTGTATAGGAGTTCATAAATATATAAGGACCCATCACAAACTGATGGCAAATGGCTGCAGTTGCAATAACAAAATCACCTTTGAGAGAAATGCATGTAAATAATTAAAAACAAGCTAATTCACAACCTGAAAAATCACATCAAGACCTGACAGGACTCACTCTTTGCAGGTTTGCATTGCCTCATAGAACTGTCAACTTTTGAAAACTTAAATTACACATGAATACAAAACTAAAACTTTGAGTATACTGGATTTTAAAAAGCTCAATAAAAAGGTACTATTCAGCTTTCAACATGTGGTGACTGACAGAGACAGACAGACAGACAGACATAGATAGATATCAATCTGCAAATATTATACCTTAAATCAGGCGAGTAATTCACAGATTCGTCAAGGCTGCGTCTAATGGCCTCTTCAATTGCTTCATCTTCCTCAATATCAATAGGACTGACAAAAGATACAGGTGGAGAAAATGAACATTCCACAGTGGAGTGCTGAGATTCATCATACAAACACATTCTTATATAAACACATGTTTATATAAATAAAACTACAGAGACACATAGAATTTAACTTGGAATAAATTACACAACTAAAGTCATTGCTCTTAAAGAATGGAGAACAGAATAAATGCTCTGGCATTAATACTGTGTAAATGAATGTATAAATGAAAACAAAATGGAAATATATAAAGTAAGCAAATGTTTTTCAACACTGAGATATATCATTATCTGAGACTATCATTTCCTTTGACACCATATTATATCTTACACAAACTCTGCAAAGTGATTAGAGATCTCATATGCTTCCAGCCTTTCTGCCTGCCCCTCACTTCCACACTCTGTCTGAGCCGTGTATTCCTCCACCACCTGATGTCTTTCCTGCCTTTCCGTCTGGGATGTGGACAAAGCCTCTCCCTGACTCACTATATGAAAAAAAAAACTTAGGGCCTGATTTACTAAGCAGTTACACAAATGTGAAATGTGCACCTTTTTTTCCAAAAAGGAATACAACTTGAAATGTTCAATGTTCAAGATGAAAGGATATAAAACCAGGGTAAAGAGGATGTCGGAATAGTTTCAAGTTTTATCTTTATCGTTTCATTCCTTTACGGTGGAAAAAAACAGGTGCTAAGTTTGCACTGGTGTAAACACTTACAGACCAGGGCAAATGTCTTTCTTTACTGTAATGACATTTTACATTCAGTTAACAAATTTATCAAAACACCAAGAGTAATACACCTCCTGGAATACATTATAAAAGAAAGAAAGACCCACCTCTCCTTCTTCGTGTCACTGGACTTTCAAAGTCACTGTCATCAGACAGTTCTACACACTCATCCTGCAAAAAAAGGGGGTTGTGTATTGTCAACCAAACCTTCAGGGACAGGGCAGATAAAGATAACTTTTTATACAAGTATTTTAATTTAATTGATTTGAAAGCAAACCATTATCACACTAGGATGGTAAAATCTGATTGTTTTGTCCCCATGAAAATATCACTTATACTACAACATTTTATATATGAATTTTGTGTCTACCCGTGCAGGCCTCTGCATTCCTGCCATTATGTACAGACAACTGTTTGCACAAATGGAGCCAACTTCTTTTCCACTCCATGGGAAATTGTTTGTGACGTTAGGTTTCATCAGCTTTTTACATCCTTTAATGGTGCATAGGTAGTGAAATGGCAATAACTGGTTCTCTGACAATCCAAATGTGGCTCTGAAGATGGCTGTTATTTCTTCCCTTAGCTGTATTTCAGACCACTCAGATGAAAAGGATATTTTCCCAATAAGCCCATCTTTGGCTAATTGGGCTCTGGTGTCTCCTCTGGGTATGGTTGTTGTTGGCACTGGTGACAAAGGCAAGCATATAACGTCTTTCGTGTATGTTTTACAATCTCTTCGTTTCACTTTTCCTAATCTTGTAACATTTCGTTGTGGAGCAGGGAGAGCATTTCCTGATCTTGCAGTATTTTGTTGTGGAGCAGATGGGAGAGGTACCTGAATAATGTAAAAATTAAAATATTAATATTTGTGTTTTGCACAATGATACAATAGAAAACTTTTGAGGCAATGTAGACAAGCGATTTTGTCTACAATATTGGAAGGTATTGCCACAAGTAATTTTTGGTCTGTTTCTCAACTGCAGTGTAGTTAGTTTTATATTCAACATTCGTTTTTCCGGTGTCAATAACTCTTGAAAGAAATATGCAAGAGTGTTGAAAATTACGGATTCAGCATCAGAGGGTGGAAAATAATATAGCACAACTACTGTTTTCATATTTTGATGTAATTTTAAATAAACATCAAACAGAGAAACGAAGTGTTGTGCTAAGATACACATAGTCCACAGATTACAATTCAGGTGTTTATGAAGGACCATGTGCTTTATTTATAGTTTTATTGACGCGATTTTGACGTTGATTTAAAATGACATCAAAAGATGAAAACAGTAGTTGTGCTATATTCCTTTCCACCCTCTGATGCCGAATCTGTAATTTCAACACTCTTGCATATTTCTTTCAAGGGTTATTGACGCCGGAAAAACGAATATCTAATATAAAACTAACTACACTGCAGTTGTTTCAAACATATTCAAAATTTCAGAACTCATCTTACCAATCTCTGTGATGTAATCGCAGCGTGTGGCGTTGATACCTAAATAGAGTGAAAGAGTAAAGTAACGTCGGAGTAAATAATTAAATGGTATTTTTCATACAGCTATCATACATTAATCTATGGTGAGCTATGTTAACATTTATTATATCAAAATCATGTATTTCTAATACTAGTTAACAGTCAAGACCATATCTTATGTAGGCTACAACTTTCCTACCGTCCAATCTTCTGAGTGTTACTGAAAGGAACAGGCCAACATTTAGAGAAATACACTCATTTGCTGTCTTACGCAGTGGGCACCACCCAATGCACTGACCCCAAATGAATAGAATGGCCACCTATATTGATCAGATGAGTACCGCGGTCTGATTCCGGACCGAGCAAAGGATCTGTGGATCGAAAAGCGTTCAATTTAAAAAAAGACGAAATTACTTTTACTTTCTTAATATGAACTGGCGCCGGTGTCACGCTTCTCCGTTGCTGCGTCTTGTCCAATGGCGAACCTATGCACATTTCTTATCCAACCAGCAGTGCAAATACGAACAGCAGCGCTCTCGGGCTGTGTGAGTTACAAGGCAGATCGGTAGAAGTGATAGATGTAAGGATGATTCTAAAGCCTATTTAGAGAGTATGAAATAATCTGGCTCTTTCAAAGGAAAGTAATGTTGATAATGAAAAACGTGCGTTCAAAGACGAACGGACAGAAAATTATGCTTTCATTCTCCCCGCAACAAGTTCCAAACCGATGTGATATGCTCACGTGATATTTCCGCAGCACTCGTGAAAAGTGTGAATGTGAGCGCCACTAACTAGTCACTTCGAGAAAACTGATCCACAGAATTCGGTGAAATAATAACCATCCATGTATTAATGTGACTGGACCGTCAAATTGTAGTCGAATACCCTTGGACTGTAAGCTACAATGCTATGTTATGCATTTGTATCCAGCTAGCTAGCTAGCTATAACAGTTACCCCCGATCATTTTCTCCAGGGTACCATGCCATGGACACATTGAAAACTACAAAAATAAATAAAAACTTACCGATGGCACTGCTGTGTCAGATGAAGACGTTGTGTCTGGTGTTGGTAACGCAGATCGGGTCTGTAGAGCAGCTGTTACCCCCAGCTGCAACCGCACGTTCAATTAGCTGCGCTAAATCGCTGGAATTCTCCATTTTGCTTTTGCTGGTTTCCAGAGCTTCCCGCCCATTTCCTGATGATGGGCTGGTTAGGAGGCGTTTCCAATTTGCATATGTATGATATTTAGCATATCCGTGCCGTTTGTTCAAAGATTTAGATATAAGATTTAGATTTAGATATAAGATTTAGATTTAGATATAATTTTTAGATTAAGATATAAGATTTAGATTTAGATATAATATTTAGATATAGATATAATATTTAGATATAGATATAATATTTAGATATAGATATAAGATTTAGATTTAGATTTAACATATAATTCTTAATTATATATATGTGGAAAAAGTGGCATGTGAAAATTGCAGTGCATTATTTGGGGGTGTTTTTTGTTAAATCTGAGAAAAACGAGGCAAAGTTTGGGCTAAATCTGGAAAAAGTGAAGCACGTTTTTTAGCAGGGAAAGTTTACAAATGGCACCCCATACTAATTCACCTATAGGCATAGTCTACTGTACTTTCTGAAATCAAATTTAAAAACGTCCTTTGGAATGGTTGAATAAACATAAAAATTTGGCAATTTAAACAGCTTTATTTATTTGCTTGCACATTAACGTTGCTCATTAACGTTGCTTAATAACGAACATGACTGTAGGCCTACATAAATATAGCCTAAGCATGACAGCTACCATTTCAGTAGCTATGTGAATATGCATTACTGAATTTATTCAACCATTCCAAAGGACGTTTTTAAATTTGATTTCAGAAAGTACAGTAGACTATGCCTATAGGTGAATTAGTGCTCGGTATGTTCAGACATCGGGGACATCGGGATTCTGGAATTACAGTAAATTGTTATCTTTGCGTAGCCTATACTACAACATGTTTACTTTGATCTAATGTTTCTGATTACATTAATTAGTGTCTCGACACGAACCGCAATACAGGCTTGTTTACACTGATGCAACTATAGGTTACTTGCACTTAAAATACATTTTGCAGCTTTAAACGGGCTGACCATGTAGAAGGTCTGTGATTGGCTTTGGGAATATTTGTGGGTTCGGCGTCAGTCAAAGTTATGATAGGGCAACTTCATCAATAATCGACGGCGATTTTGATGACAGTGAAGCAGATTCGCTATCCCAATTTTCTTCACGGCTCCTTTCTTCCACTCCCCTCCTCCCCTCCCTTCCTCCACATACTTCCGGGTAGTAGAGGAGTGGTAATGGTGGAGTGGATGACGGGAGGTGGGGAGTGAAGAATATTGGGCCCCCTGCATTCTGTGAAATTATGACGTCATAATATTCACTAAAACGTCACAGTGGATTATAACCCTCGTTGTTCTTTATATTTGGGGGTTTTTCTGCTTGATTTTAGACCACTTATCCGATTTATCGCGTTTACTTGATCTTGTTTTTTCTTGATCCTATAACCGTTAGATCAGATTTTTGTTTGTATAATTCCACCCACTCGTCTTCCATAATGGTGGCGATTTGGAGTGGAATTGTCTTAACTTTTTGGTTGGCCTACCTAAATTTTTTGCCTCAGATCCTTCTGAACTTCGTCAAGTTTTTGAACGGACAACATCAAGGTAAGAATTCTTGGACATAGTTATGCGATGCCTGTCTTCATTTGGAGCAATTTTATGTAACGTTATTAGTTAATATTTCTAAAAGTCTGGCAGGCTGATCAATGTCTGGGTAGGTTACGCTGATTTGGAAAGACGTGAATTTAACTAATCGAAGACGACTGGAAGATTCACTGCCGTCTGTAGCTCTATTGTAGCTGGCTAGATATCGCATTTTCCTCGGAATAGCATGGCATTTGTCATTTAGTTACACTTGGATGCTCTTCGACGGTTAATTGTTCGCGACGATTTGTTATTAATATCCAAAATTAAATGTGCTCAAGGCAATGTCACCAACAACACCTTGGGTGGTCCCATGTGGTGGAACAGCACCCTCCTTCCCACCAAGGAGCGGATAGCACACTCTGCTGGAACTGTAAGTAAAACTTTTTTTTCTTATTTTGAATTTAGAAGTCGAATTTAGTATTTTAATAACATTGATAAAATATGCCTAAAAGTCGCGTAGCATTTAGCCTCCATATGCGTGATTACCTGAAAAAGAAAGGGGACCAATGCTGTTTGCACTGTAGCCTATTTGAAAATAGTAAATATACAATGGACTGCCTAATCAAGATGCCGTGTGTGGGGAGAATGTGTGTTAAGATTGGGGTATTAAGTGGCTCACTGCATCCCCAGGTAGCAGGTGTATTACCCCCTGTACTTTTACCTTTGTTCAGCTCATGGGAAACCTATCGGAATTCTGGAATCTGGTCCCAACTGAGTGGTTGGTGATGGGATCGCTTATAATGTTTTCGGTGAACTGCGTAGCACTGCTTGTGGTGAGTCATTTCTTACATTACATGATATTGCGCATTCATTTACATGGTATCACATTACTTTAGCAGACGCTACAGCGAACTACAGAAGCCACTGTTACAGTAGTGAAACATACAGTCTACTTTAATCCATGAAACATTGTAAATTAAATCATTGCCTCTGGCCACTGAGTTAAAGTAAGGCTACTCTCACTGTTCCATCTGTAGTTTGTGCATTATCAGTACTGACCATTCGTTTTAACTGCTGAGTGCCGATTGTCTGTAGTTAAATTGTATTAATTCGTTTTTTTATCCTTTCTTGAACCCCTTCAGTTTAAAACCAGGAAACACCAACGTAAGCTATTTTAATTTTATTTGATATTAGTTGACTTCACTAACATTTGTTATTATTTATATTATGTTATATTATGTTATTAAAGGCATAAGGTTTTAAATTCATTGTAATTTTGTATTATTAGGGACTAACAAAGAGCTTGATCAAAAACTCCTCAAGCTTCAGAGGGAGGTGAATTCTGCTTCTGCAATGAATCAGCAGTATGAGGATCTGAAGGTGAGATCATTTATAACCGGCAGTTTGGCCAGTTGATTAATATCAGTGATGTTGAGCACTGTAGTATTGAGATATCTCATACTGAACGTCTAAGATTTGTATTGAATCCGTAATGTTTAAATGCTTCTGTTTTTAGTTTTTTTTATACAATTTTTCATGTTCTAATTTCATATTTGAAAGGCAACGTTCCACCAGTTGCAACAGGAATCAGTTGAACAGGCAGAAGTTAACTGTAAGACCACCGAAGCAGAGAGACAGAGGAGCGAGACCATGATTGGAAACTTGAAGCATGAGCTGGCCCTCGTTCTGGACATCTATAAGAGGAAAGAGCAGAGGCTGGTAGCCATGACCCACAGAAGCGAGATTTGGGAAGAGGAATGGGCTGAGCTGTCGGCCATGGAAGGGCGGTGTGAGAGGAAAGAACGTGAGCTGAGGGCCATGGTAGAGCTTTTCCAGGAGCAGGAGGACCGACTGGCAGCCATGGCTTTCTCACTTCAGGAGAAGGAGGAGAAGAAGGCGGGCCTAAAGCAGCTCTGCCAGGAAAAGGCGGAGAACGTGGCTGCCTTGAAGAAACTGTGCTACGACAAGCACATGACGCTGGCAGCCTTTTCTGCAACATCACTGCAGCAAGAGGCCTTCCTGCACGAGTAAGTACGGTGGCTGTCGAGGGTCATATGGGTTTTACAAATTAGGAGACAGAAGGATGGTGAGTTGTTGTGGTGGCTTTCAGCTGCAGTGACTTTGATGTAATACAGCAGAGGAAAGGTGTGTTTATACATAAGAGCGGTGCAGGCAGAGCCTGAAGCCTCTATACTCTGCCTTGCAGGAAGATCACTGAGGAGTTGGCCCAGCAGATGGAAAGCAGCAAACTGAAGGAGAGGGTATCTGTTCTGGAGGCTGAGATGGAGGAAAAGAATATCATCCTGATGGCCCAGGTAAGCAGTCTCACCCTGCACTACCAGCACAGTGCACTTAGCAACAAGACTCTGCGCAATGTGTACAGTTTACCGTTTACCGACATTTTGTACATAATTACTGAGTGTTTGTAATGCTTTACTGCCATTTTGTACATAATTACTGAGTGTTTGTAATGCTTTACTGCCATTTTGTACATAATTACTGAGTGTTTGTAATGCTTTACTGCCATTTTGTACATAATTACTGAGTGTTTGTAATGCTTTACTGCCATTTTGTACATAATTACTGAGTGTTTGTAATGCTTTGTCCCAATGGTTTGTTACAGGAGGAGGAACAGAGAGAAAGAGCCAGTCTGCGGAAGAAGTGAGTTCAGCAGCCAATCAACACTTTATTGACCATCACCATGGGATGGGTGATGATGGCCAGCGATTGAATAATCATAGGGAAACTGCTCAACAGATACTTTGCCATCGGCTAGGCTGGTGACTGTGCTCTTGGATCCATACTTGTTACTCAGTTAAATGGCTGGTATTTGGACTGGTATCAGAGTTAAATGGCTGCTATTTGGACTGGTATCAGAGTTAAATGGCTGATTTTCACACACTGCTTGGTGGTGGCGGCTGAATTTGCTGTGCTTTTATCTGTTAACAGGCTTACAGAGATCAGCAGTGAGTTGGCTGACCTGAAAAGATCAGCCACCAATTCCACCTATAGCCTCCCCACTGCACAGGGGATCATTGCTGTGGAAGGTGTGCATCTGCCCATTGTAGCTGCAATGCTAAGTGCTGCAGTCAGACACCACACTCAGGCATTACTGTTCACCATGTACAGTTACAGCCACCTGGATAAATACATAGTAAAAGTTAGCATGCTAACAAGAAAGACATCAGCAGCAAATAAGCTACTATCTGTATTTGAGGCTAATTAATGACTAGTACCACGCAGTGGAGGCTAGTTTGGGCTCTGGCCAGCAATGTCTGAAGGTGAGGACAGATTTAGATGGTTGTAAATGTATTATCTTTCTCCTGATTACTGTTTTTGTCCTGCTTCTTATAGGTGAATGCATGGTCCAGAATAAGAGGGCTTCAGAAGGACATGTAAGTAATGTTGCACTGGACAGTGCAGCATTAACAGAATATTAGAAATACCTGAATTCTTTTATTGATGTTCGGCCATCTTTGGTTGGATTTTGTCTTGTCTTCTCAAACACATCCCTTTAAAATGAGTTCCTTTAGCTCTACATGCAGGTGAACAGTTTAGATTTAGTACTGGGTTTTCTGCTGCAGGGTAAGGAGGCTGACTCAGTAGTTGAGAGGGAAGGGAGTGAGCTGGAGGGATCCAGGCAGCAAGACATCGCTCAAAATCAGTGAGTATCAAAAAAGGTCAAAAATGTCTGTGGAAATACTGGCATTGTACACAAGGGGGCGACAAACACAACATTTGGGACATTTATGAAGGGCATCATAACACTGTAATCAAGAACAAGGCTGTAGTAAGACGTGATCTTTTCCCCAGATGTTAAAAAACATACTCACATGCTCTGGTGGATCTGGTTCTGCGAAAATACAGGATATGGTTGAGGTTTGAGAAGTTGCTGGAATGAGGGTGTGAGAATGATTTGTGTGGTCTTGCTCTGATAGCTGCCTTCTCTATGTTGCAGGAAACCAGCTCAGGAGGGCGTGCATGGCATGCAGGCAGGAGGAGAGACCCAAACCAATCAGGGTGGAGCCCAGGAGGTTTTACACGAGGGGCAGCAGACCACACAGCACTCCGGCCAGACAGTGAGGAAACACCGCCAGTGCTAATACAGAGCGCCAATACTCATTAATACAGCACTGCTACATAGCGCTAATACTCACTAATACAGCACTGATACTGAGCGCTAATGCTCACTAATATAGCACTGCTACAGAGCGCTAATGCTCATTAATATAGCACTGCTACAGAGCGCTAATACTCACTAATACAGCACTGATACTGAGCGCTAATACTCACTAATATAACACTGCTACAGAGTGCTAATACGCACTAATATAGCACTGCTACTGAGTGATAATACTCACTAATATAGCACTGCCACAGAGCGCTAATACTCATTAATATAGCACTGCTACAGAGCGCTAATACTCACTAATACAGCACTGCTACAGAGCGCTAATACTCACTAATACAGCACTGATACTGAGCGCTAATGCTCACTAATATAGCACTGCTACAGAGCGCTAATACTCATTAATATAGCACTGCTACAGAGCGCTAATACTCATGAATGTAGCACTGCTACAGAGCGCTAATACTCACTAATACAGCACTGCTACAGAGCGCTAATACTCACTAATATAGCACTGCTACTGAGTGCTAATACTCACTAATATAGCACTGCCACAGAGCGCTAATACTCATTAATATAGCACTGCTACAGAGCGCTAATACTCACTAATACAGCACTGATACTGAGCGCTAATACTCACTAGTATAGCACTGCTTCAGAGCGCTAATACTCACTAATATAACACTGATACAGAGCATTATACTGACTACACCCGCAATTTGATTTGATTTGATTGCACGTTTAGGCCTTTAGCCCAGGCAGACTACCCATCCCTTTCTCCTTTGCACTCATCCCCTTGTGTTTCCCTCCATATGACAGCCTGTGTGTGGCAGAGAGGATGATAGCGGAGGAATGGCGGGTGGGGGAAGAAGAGGTCGGGGAGGTGCGCGGAACCGAAGACCGAGACGGCGATGGAGACACTGAACAACACTGCGATCGCTGGAGGGGTTAAGGTTTCATCATTGGTTCATCAAGGGAGCGTTCTGACCAGAATTACCCCGATTAGAGCGTGGAACACAGCTGTTGTTCCTCGTCTTCTGGTCTGAACCCACCCTTAGTGAACCCCGCTGTTCACAGGTCCACCTGCAGGGGCGCTCTTGTGCCATTTGTGTTTTTCTGCCCTTTTTTCTGTCTCATTTCTCTGTGTCAAATTCAGTTTTTAGTTTGGCTTCCTGACTCCAAATCTGCCACAACATATTCCAGATTTGCTCTTAAAGTAATACTTTTGTCGCCATTTCTGGGGCAGAGGGGGAATTTTTACCCACTTTTTCCTTTTTTTCAGCTAGGCAATCAGATAATGGCCTGACGGAAAGGTGTTTTGTGGTTTTTCGCCCTCTCAGGAGCAAATCATAAGATTGGAGATTGTGGAGACCAATTTCTATCCCTATCAGACCATCCAATCACTGCAATGTCCTCCGTCAGTTTGGGAACATTTCACAAGAGACGGAAGACTTTATGTGGCGCCCTGATGTAGGAAAGAAGCCAACAATGGCTATACCTGCTTTCCGTAAGCGTGGTATGCTACAACTCATTTCAGCAATGTAGTCTGCTTCAGGGTGTCTGAACTGCTTGGCTCTTTTAGACAGACATGGTGGTTAACTGGCTGCATAGCCATTCAAAGGTCATTTAGGGTCTGGCATGTTGATTGGCTGGCTGCGTCTTCAGGAGTAGCATGTCATTTAGCTTCCGCCACGGTTATTGGCTGGCAGAATAGCCATGAGAATGATGGCATGTAGTATCCAGAATGGTGATTGGCTGGCAGCATAGCTACAAGGAGGACGTCATTCAGGGCCAGTCATGGTGATTGGCCGGCAGCGTTGCGCTTAGGAAGATGCCACTTAGAATACAGTGTGATGACTGGCTGGCACCCTGTGAGACACATTTTCTGTCCCGTTGATATAATTAGGAACGTCTCACAGGCTGTAGGACACTTGTCGCGTACCTCCTGAAATTTGTAACGGCACGCACGCCTTCATGATCAGTCGCATAGCACTGATTGGTTGACTGGCCTCGGGCTACGGAGTATTCTACGTTGCCACGGAGATGAGAAATTGAGGTTCCTGTACTTCCGAGTTTTTGTTTTGGTGGGAGCTGGATTTCATTGCTGACATAATAATTATGGATGGGTTTGAGGAGACTTTGCAAAGTTTTGTTCAACGCTGGCAGTGTTGCCTTTAGGAGGATGCCATTTTGGATACAGCATGACGATTGGCTGGCAGTGTTGCCTTTAGGAGGATGCCATTTAGGATACAGCATGATGATTGGCTGGCAGTGTTGCCTTTAGGAGGATGCCATTTAGGATACAGCATGATGATTGGCTGGCAGTGTTGCCTTTAGGAGGATGCCGTTTAGGATACAGCATGATGATTGGCTGGCAGCATTGCCTTGCAGAGCCTGAATCCCACCCGATCAGTTTGGAGCCTGACCACTAGATTTAGCCCAGCTCTGGCCAGCGGCTCAGCCACACACCCCAGGGGGGTATTTCACAAAGCTGCATTACTGGGTTATCTGGATAACTGCACTGAGTAAAACCCGGAACCCTCCCAAATCTGGAACATGGACTGAAATAAATAGAACTGTTTTGGGTTTTACTCAGTGCAGTTATCCAGCTAACTCAGTAGTCCTGCTTTGTGAAATACCCCCCAGGTCTCCTACCTGGCCATCAAGTAGGCAAGGTGAGACACCAGATTCCTTGTTACCTGTGCTCGCTGTACTGACCAATCAGAAGAGCTAAAGAACCTGTTCATATATCCAGCTAACCAGTATATCGGTCAGGCCAACAAAACATGGCTACTTGCAACAAGGAGTTAGAAACATGCTCCAGCACAAAAAGTTAAACAATGTCCAGGCCACGCCCAAGAACCCTGATGTTGCCAGAGCTGAGAGTCTTGTTGATCTCCCCATGATCGTCCATAGCGTTGCCCAGGGAGGGTTTGGCCTTCAGTCTACATGCAGGCATTTTGGAGGACTCCCCTGCCTGCTGCGTACCCTCATGATTTGGACATTGCAGTGGTGATGGCCCCAATATTCTGATGGGATAAAATTCTATACTTAAATAAATACTTAAATAAATATATTTTCTGATTGGAAGACTACAGTGTTGTCGTCTATCTTTTAGGGTTATTTCCGGAAGAAATAACTGAAATGACCACAGACTCTCAGTAAAACAATTTCCTATACATGAGCACCAGCACTCACATGACCTATGTTAGAATGACTTAGTCCAATGGAGGCCCAGCCAGGTTCAAAAACAGAAAACTGCACTACAGGGCCCCATAGCCGTGACAGACAGCTGCAGAGCATGCTGCCCAAAAAGACAGAGATCACAGCACATGGCCAAAGCACATTTATGGAATCCATCTCTGTTGCAGACAAGTTTGTGTGCAATCAAGCACAATAATTGGAAAGGTGGTGTGTCTGACAAATGGTAACAGCGACAACAGGATTGAGGATGTAACATCACATTTCATTACATTACAGTCATTTAGCAGATGCTTTTATCCAAAACCACATACAATAAGTGCATACAGAAAGGTAATCGAAGCAACTACAGAACAGATAAGACAAAGCACATCCTTCCCATAACGTAGCAGCTATCCCTAGTAATGAAAATTGAATGTAGTTCACAGTAAGCTGTGGGTAAATCAGCTATACTATAATTATATTCTAAATACTATTATAAACTAACATCAAATAGTTAGACAAGAAAAACACAGGGAACAAGTACTATGAGAAAAGGTCCTAGATTAGTATATCAGTCAAGGTGGAGTCTGAAGAGGTTTGTCTTCAGGCCACGACAGAACGCAGGCAGCGTTGTAGTAGAACGTAGGGGAATGGGGAGTTCGTTCCACCACTGAGGAGTTAGGGTGGAAAAACTCCACAGTCGGGACGAGCGAGAGCCGTTGACACGGAGGGAGGGAAGTGCGAGTTGCCCTGCTGTAGAAGAGCGAAGTGGTCGAGTAGGAACATAGTGCTGGATTAAATGAATTTAATGTAGGCTGTGACTGGCCTCACACTTCAACACAGTAAGTGGCGTTGTAAGCACCTTAAAGTTATATACCATCTGCCGACCAAATCCAAAGAAGAAGAAGAAGACAAGCAGCTAGGGATCAGCTGATACCTGATACACAGAACTGTATAAGAACAGTTTTTATGAATCCTATACAGTTCTGTGAGCTTATATACTACAATTGCAAGCTGTAATCTGTTGTGTTATCAGGAATACCAGTGAGTCCAACTGTAGTTTGACGTGACGAGCGTCACTTTATTAACATCCAGCTTCAGGCTCAGTCTACTCTCAACTAACTGTCCCCAGTCTATGACATCATCCTGAAGCGCCCCCTCCAGGGATTTCAAAATAAGAGCTGTTATTAACAATAACACCACATCTCCCTTTTCTAGAATCAATGGGTAGACTGCCATTGATTCCACAAACCTCAGAGGATTATTCTGCCTCTATAGCTGGGAGGTTTGTGACTATCTGAACCTGAACAAGTAACTTAACATTTACTTTCGACCCTTAGGTAAACATTGGTAACTTAAACAAAATTTCACTCCCAACATCTAACATAACATGAACAAGGTTTTCATTTCACCAAACATTAAACATTCTGAGTCTATCTCACAAGTCCAACTTGCTTGGTCTCACCACGGCTCTCCCCGACCTGGTTCTAGGAGTAGGTGGTGGTTCTGGGGCGGTGTGCTGTGGTGGCTCTGTGGAACTCTGTCCAGGAACACACCCAAGGGATTGCGGTGCATTGTCATGCTGCTCAGGTGAGGACCTCATAGGGATGAGATGACGGCGGTTTCGCCTGACCGTCCCGTGAGGTCCCTCCACCATATATGAACGTGGAGTAGGGTGACTGTCAACCACAAGGCCTGTGGCACGTTGATCTGTGATCCATACTTCCTTCCCAGGAACGAGCTTGTCAAGACTCCGTGCCCGGTGTCGCAGGTTGTAGCGTTGCGCGTCACTCATCCTCTTCTCCCTCTCCCTGCGAACGACTGCCTCACTGTCAGGCAGCACCGGGGTCAGAAGCTCCGGGATGGTCGGAACCGTTGTACGGAGTCTCCTCCCCATGAGTAGTTGCGCCGGACTGTAACCATTTTGCAGTGGGGTCGCCCTGTACGCTAGCAGTGCGAGGTAAGGGTCAGCTGCTTTCTTCAAAAGAGCCTTTACAGTCTTGACCGCACGCTCGGCTTCCCCGTTGCTCTGGGGATATCTCGGGCTGCTGGTGATATGTCCGAAGCCATATGACTCTGCGAAGGCTGCAAAGGCCATTCCTGAGAACTGTGGCCCGTTATCTGTTACCACCGTCTCAGGGATGCCATGGCGTGCAAAGATCGACTTAAGGTGAGTGATCACGTCCGTTGATCTTGTGGGGATAAGAAGAGCAATTTCCACAAATCTGGAAGCATAATCAACAACCAGCAAGTAGTTGTCTCTCCCCAGTGTGAACAGATCTGCTCCTACTTTTTGCCATGGTCGATCTGGGTATTCTGATGGCATCATTGGCTCCGTGCTGTTCTGTCTCTCCTTGCTGCATGTTCGGCAGTTGAGAACCAACTCATTCAGCTGTTGACTCAGCCCAGGCCACCATACTGATCGTCGTGCACGCTCACGGCACTTCACCACTCCTAAGTGGCCTTCGTGTAGTCTGGCGAGAACCTCATTTCTCATTGCTGCAGGAATAACGAGCCTGCTTCCTTTGAGCAGGAGTCCATCTTGTACTGTGAGGAACGCTCTTTCTGCCCAATACAGTCTGAGTCCTGGTTCAGTCTTGCTGTGTGCAGGCCATCCTTCTCCACACAACGCCATCACTCGTCTGCAGACACTGTCTCCCTTCAGCTGCTCCCTCAGCTCATCCAGGTACGTAGTGCTCGCCGGCAGATTATCCATCACAGTGTCCACATATATATTAGTGTCCTCAAACAGCTGTCTCTCATCCGGAGATTCCACACTTTTGACAGGAGCCCTTGACAGTGTATCCGCTGTCCATAGCCTCTTCCCTGGGACATAAGTGATAGAGTAGGAATAGCGCATTAGACGCATGCGGAAGCGCAAAATCCGAGGAGGTAGAGTATCCAGCGGCTGGGAGCCTAGGAGGCTCAGAAGAGGCTTATGATCAGTCTCCATCTGGAAGTGCTTGCCGATGAGGAAGTTGCGGAACCTCTCACATGCCCAGGTCAGCCCCAAGGCTTCCTTCTCGACCTGAGCGTACCTCTGCTCTGTTGGTGTGAGAGACCGTGACACATAGGCCACCGGCCTCCATCCTCCCTCTGCCTCCTGAAGAAGCACAGCACCTAGGCCATACGATGATGCATCTGCCGAGACTTTGGATTCCCTGTTTGGGTCATACATTGCCAGCACCGGCGGGGATGACAGTGCGTCCTTGAGGTCCTGGAACGCTCTGGCCTGGTCGGTGCCCCAGAGCCAACAGTTCTTCTTTGAGAGGAGGTCACGCAGGGCCTTGTCCCTCTCAGCCAGCCGTGGGATGAACTTCCCCAGCTGGTTCACCATGCCGAGAAAGCTTCTCATTTCGCTCACATTCGTCGGCTCTTTCATCCCCCTGACCGCCTCCGTCTTGGTTGGGTCAGGGCCGATGCCACTGGTGGAGATCACGTGACCTAAGAAAGTTACTTCCTTCTTGGAGAGATCGCATTTCTCAACATTCAGTGTGATGCCTGCCTTTTCAATCCTCCCCAGCACAGCATGTAGACGAGTGTCGTGCTCCTCTTGTGTACGTCCCCACACCAGCACGTCGTCGATGTGGCAGACAACACCCTCAAGTCCTTCTGTGACCTCAGTCACCATCCTGTTTTGGAAGTGCTCGGGGGCGGAGCTAATACCGAAGGGCAGGCGATTGAAATGGAAACGCCCAAAGGGTGTGATGAATGTTGTGTATTTGGATGAGCCCTCGGTCAGTGGAATTTGCCAGAAGCCCATGTTTGCGTCTAACTTGCTGAATATGGTGGCTCCGGCCAGCATCCCCAGTGTCTCCTCCACTGACGGTAGGGTGTATTTTTCCCGACGCACAGATTCATTGAGCTTGGTTAAGTCCACACATATGCGTACAGCACCTGACGGTTTGGGCACCACAACGATGCCAGCGCACCACTCCGTTGGTTCTTCTACTTTGCTGATCACCCCGAGGTTCTCCATACGGGACAGTTCCTGCTTCACTTTACCCATCAGTGGCAGCGGGATTCTCCTAGGTGTTTTTAGTGAGAATGGTTGGGCCCCTGGCTTCAGCCTGATTGTGTACGGCTGTCGCATCTCCCCGAGACCCCTGCATATCTTTGGGTAGCTTTCCTTCACTGTTTCAATCGTAATGGTGTCTAGCCGCGCCACCAGCTGCAGCTTGTTGATTGCAGGCCTCCCAAGCAACGCAGTGTGCAGGTGTCGGGTGACATACACATCCTCTATCACCTCCTTCTCCCCTCTCCTTAGCAACAGCCCGGCAACGCCCACAACGTCAAGCGAACATCCCCCTGGTCCCATCAGGGATTTTGTTGTCTCGCGGAGAGTGGGTGGATCTTTGTCTCTGTAGATCTCCCTGAACACAGTGTGAGGTATGACTGTGACGTCGGCACCCGTGTCAATCTTGAACTGCACCTGTCTGTCACTGATGTCTATGTCGACCATCCATGGATCTCCTTCTTCTGCTGACACACTACCAAGGAATTGTTCCTCGTCTTCCTCTTGTACCTCATGTACAGCCTTAGCAGATTTGCACACGCGGCGGTAATGTCCCTTTTTGCCACATGAATGGCATGTCACATCATATGCGGGGCACTCTCGCGGTGGGTGGGACTGTGAGCTTCCACATTTGTAGCACTGGATCCCTCTCCCCTTCTCTTGTTGCATGCCCTGTACTCTGGTCTGGCTGTTAGCATATTGGGGCTGGCTGTTAGCATATTGGGGCTGGCTGTTAGCATATTGGGGCTTTCTGACACTTGACCTATTGCTGCTCTTATATACTCGGTCTACAGACACAGGATCACTTGTTTCTTTAGCCCCTCGAAGAGCAGACTGTTGCCGTTTCACCTCCTCGCTCTGTTTTGCCATGATTGTAGCTCTCTCTAGTGTCAGGTTAGGATCCAGCTGCATTCGTTCCGACAACTTGGCATCCAACAGCCCTACAACGAGCCGATCTCTAATTAACTCGTCATGTAGCTGCCCATAATTACAATGTTCAGCCAGCGCATAGAGTGAAGTTAGAAAAGAGTCCACTGTTTCATTCTCCCCCTGCTTGCGCAAGTTGAATTTTGCCCGCTCGTAGATCACATTCCTTTTCGCCACAAAGAAGCTCTCTAGACCATTTCGCACTGGCGTGTATTTAAGCCTTTCATCCACCGTCAGATTCAGTCCACGCAAAATATCATCGGCCTCATCGCCCATGCAATACACTAGCGTGTTTACCTGATTTTCCTCTGGGCTAGCATGTAGGCTACTTGCCACTCGAAATCTCTCGAACCTTCTTATCCATCTGGGCCACTCTTGTGGCTTGGAAAAATCGAAGGGCTCAGGTGGCTGGATGCTGAAGCTAGCACTCGGTCCTGCCATTGCTATCGGTGCTCTTCGTTGTTCACTGTGCTCACCTCCCGAAGGAAGAAAAACTTGGTCTTCTAAAACTTCCCCGTTTTCTGTATCAGACATTCCTCACTTCTACGCCACATCTACAGGTCTTCTGACACCATGTTGTGTTATCAGGAATACCAGTGAGTCCAACTGTAGTTTGACGTGACGAGCGTCACTTTATTAACATCCAGCTTCAGGCTCAGTCTACTCTCAACTAACTGTCCCCAGTCTATGACATCATCCTGAAGCGCCCCCTCCAGGGATTTCAAAATAAGAGCTGTTATTAACAATAACACCACATAATCAAGACCTTCCTGCACTTAATACGCAGATAATGCCGTGTTATTATGGTACTTTAATAACCGTAATAACACGGGAGCTGCAGCTGCGTAATAAAACTGAAGGCACACATTTGGATTAAAGGGATAGTTCGGAATTTTGGACATAATGTCTCAATTACGACTTACCCATGATGTAGTTGATTGATGGAAACCATTTTCAGCTAATTCCATGCTGTCCCTTCTTTTGGACATACACACGTTGCTAATGCTAGCGCAACTCTATGGTAACCGGTAGCATCCACTACCAAATGCACTTAAACACTCCACAGTGCACCCAAAGCAAATAAAATATGACGACAGTCAATCGGGGTTATTTTGAGTGTTTTTACCATCATTTTTTAAGTCAAACTATCGTTGAATCCTTTACTTTGTGCTGAACTATATTCTCTGTGGAAGTACGGCGGCGGAGCGAACGCGGCCATTGCAACTTGTTAGATAAACATGCAGCTGATCAGATCCTTTTCTAGGGGGATCCAGTCTACATTCACACAGGTCGGTATGAAATGCACAGGACAGCAGCTAGTGACATGAGATCTGTAACTCCAGTGCTACAGAACATTACTGACATCTACTGGTGAGAAAAGGAATGTGCAGGCCAAGGAAATTACGACAGTAGTTCCCTATCTATGGCAAGCCGAATGAGGATTTATTCCATATCCCTGATATCCAATTTACGGTTTACACCACAAACCTTACTAGTTGCACCACAGTGCCGACTAGTGGCACCACAGCAACAACTAGTCAGCCTTTCAACCCACTAGTGGCCTTTTAAGCCTAACGTGTTGCAATTAAAACAGCACTAGTGAAGTGGCAACAGTGTAACATGTTTACTAGTTAAGAGTCCGTATTTTTGCCGAACTAGTTAACTAGTTACATACACTTCTCTTCATTAACTAGTAAAGCCAACATGTCTACTAGTTAACTAGTTAAGTTTTTAGCACATCCGCTAGTAAACTAGTTCTAGCAAAATGCTAATTAGGAGGGAGTACAAGAAAGTTGCTTTTTGTAATATGATTGGATGAAGGTTTCGGCTATAGGCTACAATTCCCAGCAGTTTTGGACATCAAATTCAAGTATCTATTTGTGTATTTATTTTGAAGGCTATATTTAATTGGGAGCGTGGATATTTTGTTAGGAGGGGAAGGTTTGACGGAAGCTGAAGCGCAACCATGGCGGACGGTTGTCTTGATCCCGTGATAATGATAACGCTGCATTTAATTTGTGATGTCAATGCATGGCAGCCTGAAAAAGAATAACAGGGAGTACAGCTCTGCTTTGTTTAGAAAGCGAGAATTGCTCTTTTGTTTTGGCAGAAATGGGCTATCGTAATGAACCAATTACTCGATCATCACATTTTATTGGAATCATAGACGAACTGCAAAAATAACTTATTTTAGTGTCCGGGTGCTCTATCGAATTTTCCGTCCTCCATTCCGGTGTTTTGATCTCGCCTGGCTATTATCCCTCACACCTGTTTGAGGTGTATTCCTGTCGGTTATAAATAGCCCAGGGCTTCCGCCTTCCGGTACTTCGATATTGTCTTTGCTATTTGACATCGAAGTCGGTAAGGTATAGGAATTTGATCACTACGTTTCTGGTTGTTTCAAATAAGAAACGTAGCAAGTCCGGTTAGAGTTAGGATATAGATTGGTTTAGTCTTTTCTTTCCTATCTTGCTCTCTATCCTTTATACTCTCTACCTGTTACCTTTTTGCTTCAGCTCATTTGCACCTAGAGCTTTAGGTAACAGGTTCTATTTTAATTTTCGTTCTCTCGCCCATTTACATAAGCTTTCTTTTGTTTTTCTCTGACCTCCTTTTGATGCTCTTTGTTTGAGAGCGTGAGGATCTTTTGTTATTTATTACTCGCTATTTTCTAGTTCGCCCTCTTTTGGGGCTGTTTTGATTTGGCTTATGCCGGGAGCTTTTTATTCCCATTTTCTTTCGTTTATTCCTTCCCTGGTGTGGATATGTCTGCTTTAGTGGTGTATATTTCGATATACACTTTTAGATTCCTTGGCTGTCACGCCTGGTTCTCCGAACCTTACACTCCCCCCTTACATGCACCTTGTGTGGTATAGGTCTACTGAACTGATAGAATTCACTTGAGCAAAATGTTGCATCCAGTTACCTGTTAGTGAATACAGCTTTACATCCTTTAGTGATTGCATCCTTTACCTCCTTTTTGTATTCTAAACTTTGTAATAAAGAATGATCTATTTTTGATAAATATGACTCCGGTGCTTTACTTCAGGTAAATTGAAAGGTGGCCTGTGCTACACAGAGTTATCACCTTTATCCTCTGACGAAACATTTCTATCCTGATGGGAGTGGTCTCTTCCAGCATGACAATACCCCCATCCACACGACACGAGGGGTCACTGAATAGTTTGATGAGCATGACAATGATGTGAATCATATGCTATGTAATATTAAGAAAAGACGTGCTCTACTCACCTAAGACTTATAATTAAGCTTACGGGTGCTGTGGCCCAGGGTACATATAATAAGAAAAGAAAACAGCCAGAACTCTCCAATATTAGTTTACATTTTTTTAATAGCAGCAGTCACGGACGCGTTTCGGCTACACAGCCTTCATCAGCATAAAATTTTAATTTATATTGGAGAGTGCTGGCCGTTTTTTCTAATCATATGCGGGTCTAAAATATAATGTAAATGTAAAGTAAAACACAACATGTTTTTCCTGTGTTTTTTTCTCAGATTTAGCATAAATGTGGCATTTTCCTGAAGATTTATGCGAATTCTAGATTAAGCGATTGGTATGAAGCCCAGGTGTGCCATAGAAAAAAAAACACTGCTGCGCATGTTATATGCGTCACATCTAGCGGTTCTGAGATCTCTGGTGAGACAAGTTTGTGCTAGCTAGCGAACTTACATGGCAGTGTCAATGTGTAGCCTAGTATGTATTAGCTTCCATATAACGTTATAGCATTTAACAGAAACGGATACACATTAAAGCGATATGGCGAACCTGTGGTAGGTAGCCTACTATATCATGAATATTGGCAAGTCAAGTCAAGTCAATTCATTTTATTTATAAAGCACATTTAAAAACTCCAGGAGCTGACCAAAGTGCTGTACAAGGTCTACAAAGCATGATAAAAATGCACATTGGCACAGTAGGACAATAAGACAGAGCAGTATGACAATACAGTAAGGTGATAGACACTACAGTAAGATAATACAGTAAGACACAGTAAGACAACAGTAGGACAGTACAGAAAACAAATAGGGCAGGATAACAGCTATACAGAGAGGTAGGCTACATAATGAGGTGTATATGATACATGTTTAAGGTTATTGGAATGCTAGTGAGGGGATGTTTGGCAGGACGTGAAGTGAGGTGCTAGCAAGCCCAATATAATAGCTGTCTCAATATTCATCATGATACCACAGGTTAGAGAGTTTTATATTGCTTTTATTAAACAGTGTGGATATATCTTATAATAATTCACCAAAGAAAGACAACTTTAAAATTAATGTTTTAATAGATGCGTGGCCTTTTGCTGAATTCATTAGGTTATAAGCAGCGATAATAACGTGGAAATCCGTGCGTAGCCTACGGATTGAAAAAACAAGAGTAACGTTAAGTTAGCCTACGGCATGTTGAGATTTTTTCTAACGTTAAGTCATGAATAAAATGATAGAACTGGCCTAATCGCGTTGTCATCATTCAAAGTAACGTTAGGCTATAAAAGCAACTAGGCTACAGGTGATACAACTACACATCATGTGATGTGACCCACCTTGAAAATTAATAATGTATATTGGCTAGTTGTCTCCTTGACGTGATTGAACATGAACATGCATAATTTGTTTTCCTTATGCCTCACGCAGAAGCATTTGAATTTTAAATTTTAGGCATTTGGCTGACTGTGATCTTTTCAGTCTCGCTCTTGCCATGTCCATATTTTTATTTTTATTTGGGGGCGGTGTTGTTTCAACTCCCCAGATCAGATGCATTTGCTAGCTAGCTCTGTCCATTTGTATAACGTAAGTTAACGTTACACAACCTCTTCCTGTAGGATTGCTAACTGACTGTTACTAGCAAGCTTAGACAGACAAATTATCTAGCTGCTCTAGTCTTAGGACCTAGCGTAGCAGCTAGCTAGTAACGTTAGCTAGGCAATCACGGTATCTAGCTAACTTATGGCCAGCCAGCTAGGACATTGGACAGTTAGGACTTTAATGGAGTCGAATAACTGTTAAATTAAAACTGCTTGTCATAAGCTATCGTTAGCTTGCTGGAGCTTGAGTGGTTAACGTTAGGTTTACTGCGCAAATTGAATTGGGTTTTTTTTTAAATCGTTTTTGCTCATTTAGGATGACAGTGGGCCTAAAGTACCGTATATCAGTTTAATCCATCTTTATATACGAAGTAGAAACATGTATAATTAATTACACTGGTCACAGGCTCAAAGCAAACGCTGCTAGCAATTTGCTTTTTAAAATTACACCGAATTTTTTTAGATTATAAAAAAATGGCTGAAAAACATTTTTTTTTTCATATACAAAAAAACGTCCAAATGTCATACATTATTTTGAAGGAATTAGGGAAACCCCATTCATTTCTCCCATAGGCCGTCTATTTTTTGATCCGGAAGTCTAGAAAATGCGTCGAGTTGGTTTGGACATTAATTCATATGTAGCCATTAATACGTAATAAGCCTATCTCTCACCGCCATTTTGAAAAAGGAAGTGACGCAATGTCGTTGTATCCCGGTTTCCTGCCAGTGGCGGTAGCAATGGCTAACTGTGTGGAAGAATTGGGTGAAGCAATAATCTTTAGCAGATTTCTAGCACATCTACCAAAACTCCGTCTTTCAGACGTTGGTACATTAATAGAAAGACACACAAAGACAAAACATTCAAAAATGGATAAGGGATACAAGTTTTTTCATGAAGAATTTAATTTATCTTTAATTACGAAGGTAAAATACCAAGTAGCTAGCTAGCTAACGTTAGCCACTTGCTAGCTAGCATTTGCTTTCTAGCTTTTTTACTAGCCCGTTAACTATATATTTAGCCTATATATGTATTTATGATATCTTGAGGATGTTAATGAAAGTGTTGCCATTGTTCACTTTCGAATTTGGTCTATATTTTACATGTAGATGGTGGCCTACTAGTAATCTATCGATAGCCTATACTATCGTGCAGCCATTGAGTTTGCATATTTACATCCTGTTGTTGCCTACACTAATATGTAATATAGACTGTAGCTAATATATATCTAGCTAGATAATTTCCATAATATTTGTCCCATTTGATACCCAAAAAAACCCATCTCTTTTATGTTCTCTTGGGCGCAGTATCCAACATAGTAGACAGTCAAGTGATAGTGCGAGCTCGGTGCTACAGATCTCTGAAAAAAAGCGAGGAGCCACACAAACTTGAGGTGTAGTAATGCTGTCAGGGTATCCCACGAACCGAGACAACTGTATCTGCAGTAGCTATTATGTTCATATATATTATTGCATTTAAAACATATTGACTATGTAAATATTTTAAAAAGCTGTAAAGTCATCTCGATTCGTGAAGGGTACTTAAATCAGTTCCGGAGTTGTTAATCATAGCAGTAGGGGTCTAATAGCCATTGTATTCTAGCAACTAAAGCAGAGCATACACTACAGTATTTTACCCCGTCTTAAGCCGGCGATACACTACACGACTCTGAAAATCTTTACATCGGGGAACTGCTCACAATACATTTCACTATCTAAATCTTTGAGTCGGTGTGGGTGGTCAAACTACACAATTTGTTTCCAGGAATTTGATGCTGTACAACAATCCAAGAAGCTTCATTGTTTTTGTCTGAGAAACGCATGCTTGTTTTTATCAACGGCCACCCATTGGCTAGTCTGTGCCAAATCACGGCGTCAAAGATCTAAGGATTTCACTATGGGTAAAATCGTGTTGTGTATCCCCGGCTTAATCAGATAATGTACCACACCCAAATTGAGTCTTAAAACTGAAATTCAATTGACGGGTATGAAATCAATCAAATGCACTACAATAAATGGTTATTTGATCAAATTGAATTTATTGGTATTAAGACCATACTGCTGATGACTTTTTATATTGTTTATGTAATCTGTCTTATGAATGTTTAATAAACTTGCTACTCTCACTATTCTTTGCTTAAAGTTAAGTTCATATGTTCTTCAAAGGTGTGTGTGTGTGTGTGTGTGTGTGTGTGTGAACATCCATTTTCACATATGACGTTTTGAGATGTGGCCTACCAAGTACAAGTTAGGTCAGTGGTTCTCAATCACGAGGGCCGCAGTGAATGCAGGGGTGCGTCCCGTTACTCGAAAACATTTCCTCCTCCTGCGTGCATGCGTGAGTCCTTCCTTCACCTGATCTGTAGATCATGGACTGTTGAAAGCAATATGGCAGAAACCTAACCTTGACAATCACTAGTCACTTCAGATCAGAGAAATCATGAAGGGAGGGGGTGGTAGTGGTGGAGACAATTCTTGAGTAACAGGCTCACCCACCCCGGGTATTTGATCCAACCATGCACTACACCACCTGATTTGACTTATTACCTCGAGTTTGGTTCAGTCAGGACCATAATTAGTTAAATCAGGTGGTGTAAGTGCAGTTGTAATAAATACCTATAGACATTGTGGCTCTCCAGGAATGTGATTGAGAGGTTGAGTGTCATTGATTCAGGAAAAGGTGATTATAGTAGAATTTGGTGGTTAGATCATTGGCTGACAGAAACACACCAGAGAGCTGATATCTGGGGTTGGTTACCACTGTTAAAAAGACAATATTATCACACATACATGTTTCTTGTTCCATGAGTTTCAGTTCTGAAGCTCTTACTAATATTCACTATTCACGCTACTACTAACCCTATTAACTATATGTACTTGCAACTATGACACCATGATATTAATGTTGTAGATGGCACTGGACGCTGGAACTGGGCCCATCACACTGAAGAGCTTTGCCTGTACATGTGCTGCTGGTAAAGGGTTATGTAACCACATTGTGGCATTGCTTTATCAGACAGCACACTACAGTACTATGGGTACCAGGGTGGTCCCACTCCCTGTGGCTTGTACAAGCAAGCTTCAGTCTTGGCACAGGCCACGCAATCAGGTAAACACACACTGCAAGCCATGCCTAGGAAAATATAACACTCACCCCTGATCTAGGAGGGCTGCAATGGCTGCAGATATACTAAAACCAAGTAACTCACCTTCTATAACAAGGGGGCATACTTATCAGGTGTAGTCCGTGCTTAGTTTGAGCAAATACCAGCAACTACTTGCAGCCCTCCAGGACGATGCTCATTTACACATGATACATGCTTAAAATGTGTTGACATTTAACTTCAGAAATTAAAACAAAAAAAGCCCTCTAAGCCCACCTCTATATGAAAACCATTTTTGTTTGTAAGGGGATTCACCCAGAACCAATTGACCAGCTTCTGGTCAAAAAGCCCAAGGCATCTGCCAGCTGTGGGGTGAAATCAACCCTTTACAGGGCATACAAAGGTAATTATGCATTTATGGTTTCCCAAAGCATTCAAAACAAAGACTTTTCATTAGGCATTATTAACCCGTGTTATAATGCGGGAAGAATAAAAATATACTTTTTGGTCAAATAAATTATAAGTTGAAACATTTTCAATATGGACACGACTTCAATAAAGACTTTATTAACCATTTACAATTTTCAGGCTTTTTTCATTATAATGCTTTTCAATGGCAAAAGACTACTCCTGTACTACATTATAATAGATCTGCTTAGTTACTGATATGATATCCACCACACTCCTTTAAGCTTTATCGGTCCTGTGTTTTAGGATCCCTTCCAGACAAGAGATTCTTGTCAATTGGACAAAGTCTTAAAGACGTACAGCCACAACCATTGATATGTCAGGCGCTTGATGGTATGGCAAACCTGAAAATGGTTGATTCAAAATTTGGACCAGTCCCATTCGGATCGCCACTGTCATATCAATGCCCCCCAACACCACCACAGACCAAAGACACCTGCCACCACCCTGATGCTCCTGTCTTCCCGCCGCTGCCTCTGTTGGGATACACTCTGCCTCAAAATCTGTCCTTCGTCGCCAACCTACATCACTTCTACCACCTGGAGTGTGTGGCTGTCTCTCCGGATTGGTAGCTTTCGTTGGGGACTTGGTGTTGCCTCTGAAACAGCTTCCACTCCCATTCTCTGAGCCTTGCTCCAGTAAACCAGCAAACTCGCAGAGGGTTCAATGGCCTGCCAGAAGAGTGAGAAAATGCGCTCCGATGGGAATCTGGTGTAGTACCGGAAATCTTCATCGGAAACACAAAATCTTCTTAACTGGGGCTGCTGCACGAGCGACAGCCTTCGCACAGCTGCCTCCAATTCGTCAATCCTCCTCAGTGCTGCATCCATTGCCCCTATTGTGAGTACACAAAACAAAAACAAAAAAATACATAAGCTATGTCTGTTTCTCAAAACAAACATGAAGAAAATAAGTGATCTGCAAGCAGTGTTTGTTGCAATTAAAATAACATAGCTGCAGGTACCTCCCAAAAAAACAGAAACACCAGTTTTCCATAAAATGAAACCTGATTATCTACGCTGTTTTGAGACTCAAATCATATGCAAGATTAGATTATAGCTTGTTTTTTTCTGAATATGGCAATTAATCATAATTGACTATTAATCATATGATTATAAAATAATATGGACCTATATAGTCTTTTGACTTCAAAACTTAACGGAGTTGTAATATGAGCACAACAAACAAGTAGGTGTGCTTGGTGTGTGATTTCATTCATTGAGTTTGAGCGAAACCTTATTCCCTAGCTAGCGATGTATTTGTGTGCAGACCCTGCAGGCGCATAAGCATAAAATCATATATAACTGGGGGCAAAAAATATACCAAGGCTTCATTTGTTTCTGCGGTTTTTTGGTTTGATTAAAAAAATATATATCTCGTGATCTGCCTCCTCCTCAGCCACCAACTTGTCGACGGTCAGAAAATGTGCGTCGTGCACAGCACTACTAGCTATATGGCCACAGCTAAAAATACGAGCTAGCTAATCTAGTTGGCTAGCTAGCTAGCTAACCTAAAACCTCACTGGTTGAATTAACCAATTTAAAATAACAATACAAACAACAATCAACAAAACAGAATGGTAACCAAGTAGGTTAGCTAGCTAGCTAATCAAGTTAATAATATACACTTACCGGCAGGTGGTCGAGCATCGTAGTCATGATCGGACACCGCAGGAACAGCGGCGGCCATCTCTACCTCTTCGCCGTTTTCCGCAATCTCCCGAACATCCGACCCAAGTCGTTCCGTAGCCCTTGCATACGGTGACTTTCTACGGGAAGACCTGTTTGCCCATGCAAAATGACAAGGCACCGCATCTTTCCTCACACGTTTCAGGCCACCCGGTGTCAGGAACACGTCTCCCTCCTCAAAATGGGCGCTACAGATGTAGGTGCACTTCGTTACTTTGAACAAAGGACCTTCCTCTCTCCTCAAGGCCTGGACCCACATCTTCTTTCGGCCTTCATCTTCCGGGAAATTGTGAAAACTTAAATATGGGTGCGTTTGTTTGCTGTTTTTGCACAAAGGGACACAGCACCACCTCTTGCTTCTACTTTGTGCCATGGCGAATGGTGGGAGCGGAAGTGAAGATACAACGAGTAATCATAAACCGGAAATCGCACCCCGGAAATGAGAGATAGGCCTATTAAGATGTAATCAGCAACATTAGATTAAAACACAAAGATCCGTTTCCGGGCACGGAGTAGAGGAGGTGGTAGTCATAGAGCGTATATAGAACTGGAGAGGCGGGAGGAGCCAGGAGTTGCAGCAACCAATATGGCGTCCAGTGCACCGCACCACTCAGTTTCCCCATAGGCTATAATGGAGAAACTCTTGCCTTTTTATATCAAACTAAGCGGTTTACAGTTATATTTTCAACCCAGTTATACCCGTAATACATATAAGAATACGAATCAATGCGTGATTTTACTTGACGCGACTCGATAACGAAGTTATAGCCTCCGTTGTTTTACTCCCCGCGAGTCAACACGAGACTCTGGTTGGTCAAAATATGACTCTGATTCGCTGATTAGTGGGGACGCGAACAATTGATGAATAGCCTACAAGTAGCAAGTCGTAAAGTAGTTCGCACTTCCATGGTTACTGAACTGTGTAAGACTTGTGAACACAACCGATTCCCTCAATAGAGTCTGGCTGCAGACATCCACCGTGAAGCCCCACGTCCATCGCCAGGCCCCTCGGGGCCTGAGCATGGACCTGGAAGTTGCGTCTTGTGCCCTGGCGTCACTTCCGACCACATGCATGGACCTTTTCGTTATTTCCCCATTCTGTTTGCGAACACAACAGTGAGCCGGACGCATCACCTTTTGTCGATGCAAATTTGTTCTGTTCGTAATAAATGGATTTCAACGAGCCGACAACTCCCACCAAGGTAAATGATGCCAATGTTATGTTGAAACCAATAATGTTAACGTTAAGCAGCAGACAACAACTTAATACTATGAGTTGGCTAGCTAGCTCACGTTAGCAAATTAACACTAATGTGACCAACTTGTATGTTGTTTTTTCCATTGCTGTTTATTTGTAGCGCAGCAAACGTTTGCAATCGTGATAAGTCATGAATCATAATGTTTGTGTAACGTAACTAGCTAACGTAAGCTAACGTTAAGTAGTAACTAGCTTTCTAACCATTAGTGTTTGTCCAATGGTAGTTAAGTAACGACATATTTATATATTGTTTGTTTTACAAACAGTTTTATGTGTGTTGCTAATGTAACGTTAACGTTATGTATGTAACAGATAGCCAACACGTAATGTTATTATTGGCAATCATTATTTGTACGAACGTGTTAAGTTATTGTACTTATTCTGTTATGTTTTTTTTTTTTTTACAGATGCATCATTCCATTCTACAGGGAAATTCAAATTTACAACTTGACAGATGCACAACCTGCTGCAAATTGTATCACTGTCCACTTTAACAAAAGAATAGCTGATCCCTTCTCTGGTCTGGCTTCCCTGTAATAATGTACACGTGTTATATTTACTGTGTATTACTGGAGTGTAACGATTGAAGAAGAAATTTCCCATTGTGGGATCAATAAAGTACCACTACATCCTCAGTGCTTTCAACATGATTCAGCCACACCTACTAGCAGTCACTGCAAGTCTACACTACAGCTTCATCGACATTATTGATGTATCCAACTATGGAGTCGTCACAGTTCCAAACTTAATTTACAAACTCAGTAGTGATCTAAGGGTTTATATGTATATTATGAACCTTGCTAGATTTTTGAAAATGTTATTTTGAGGTATAATAGGCATCTCAATACAAGCCAGCAGACTGTTCCCAATGTTGAACTCTTTGTCCATACCATTAAACACTGCAACACTAAATACAAATGATTGTGCAGCACTGTACAATTTCTGACAGAAGGCATGTTTTAAGCATTGCAGAACCATGGACAGATTCCATGACCTTATGCAAGGTTTATTTGTGCTGAGGTGTGTGTGATATAGGAATAGGGAATATGGCTAACATTTTCTTCATCACTTTATATGATAGTCTATCAGGGAACTTTAAAAGTACAAATAACCCAAAATGATGGAATGACAGAAGAACAGATTAGGCAGCCATAGACTTTAGCAACCACACAAATTAATAATTTGTAAAATTCTTTAATTTTTTTTGGAATATCAATAGTCTAATAAGAAAATAATAAAGGGAAAAAAGTACAACCAATAAGAACTTACACGACACACTGAACACCCATGCAATCTAAAACTATACATATATTTATGTACACTATATAACACGAGTAGTCCTTACAGGCTGTAAGGGAAGAAGACAGAAAATTATGTAACACCTGTGGTCCACAATTTCAATTAAGAATCGCTCCATATCCTGCTGGTTACTGAAAATAAAAACAAATGGTCCCACAATCTCGTTGTGCTCTGCTTCCCCAACCACGTCAGCGAGCCGGGTGTATGCAATGAGGGCATTGGCCACCTCGCTCTCCTCCATTCCCAGGACACGGGGCAGCTGGAAAACACTTTTGGACTGTCTTGCATGAAAGTGTCCACTAACTTACAAATTAACCATAATGCATCTTGTTGACAGTACGAATATCTTACACCATCTAATTGTTTAAATGGTGAAGAATTGCTTTGTATTTCTCAATGACACTTCTGTTCGTTGCCGGTACTTGCAATTACGTTCAAGAAATAAGAGGGTCTTGAATCGGTTCTGTGATGAAAGACAGTAGCCATAACTTCTTTATTAGCATGATGTTTATGTCAGCTTCTAGTCTAACATTACTTACACTCCAAACCGGCCCAGCATTTATACACAGAAAACAGGAAATGTCATGTAGGTGATAACAAAAGGTAGGCTAGACAGGGAAGTCTTGTGGCTATGTTACTTCACTCCTATCTCTGGTTCTTCTTCCTAGTTTCCTGTCTCAGGGCTTAGATCAATAACTTTATTTCACATGTTATTCTACCAGGCTAGGATTCCCAGGAAACTCGGGGGGGCATTCATGCAGGTGACAATGAGTACTTAACAATGCGGGAGGGGGAGGAAATTAACATAGCTCATTTCCCAGGCCGTTCAGCACCTAAGTCTCTAATATGTTGGGGCATACAGATTCTACTTCAAACTGAAACATGTTGCTAAACACACTTTGAAATTACTAAAATCTAACAATTGTTTAAACAAACATACATTTGAAAGTCAGTGCATGTTTTAGATGGAAATATACATGAGACTTTAATCGATTAAGTTTTGTGGGTTTGAAGGTCAGGCAAAGTGGACAGTGATATAAATTGCAGCAGGTTGTGCATCTGTCAAGTTCTAAATTTGAATTGCCCTGGAGAATGGAATGATGCATCTGTAAAAAAAAAAAAAAAAGAAAGAAAGAAAAAAACATAACAGAATAAGTACAATAACATTTAAAATGGCTCTATTTAATACAGTACAATAACTTAATATGTTCGTACAAATAATGATTGCCAATAATAACAAGCAAACGTTAAAAGACCGACTTGAGAACAGAGAGCTGGCATCTAACTACAGTAGGCGGCTAACGTTACATACATAACGTTAACGTTACATTAGCAACACACATAAAACTGATATTAATTTTAGTGCTAATGTTTGTAAAACAAACAATATATAAAGTATGTCGTTACTTAACTGCCATTAGACAAACACTAATGGCTAGAAAGCTAGCTACTACTTAACGTTAGCTTACATTAGCTAGTTACGTTACACAAACATTATGATTCATGACTTATCATGATTGCAAACGTTTGCTGCGCTACAAATAAACATAGCAATGGAAAAAACAACATACAAGTTAGTAACATTAGTGCTAATTTGGTAACGTGAGCTAGCTAGCCAACTCCTAGTATTAAGTTGTTGTCTGCTGCTTAACGTTAACGTCATTGGTTCCAACAGTACATTGGCATCATTTACCTTGTTGGCAGATGTCGGCTCGTTGAAATCCACTTATTAGAAAAAAGAACAAACTTGCTTGGACAAATGAAGACACGTCCGGCTCGTTTAGTGTGTTCTGCAAACAGAATGGGGAAGTAACGAAAAGGTCCATGCACGTAGTCGGAAGTGACGCCAGGGCACATGACGCAACTTCCAGGTCCATGCTCAGGCCCCGAGGGGCCTGGCGGTGGACGTGGGGCTTCACGGTGGATGTCTGCAGCCAGACTCTTCTCGATTCCCTTGACAGTAAACGTAATCAAGCTGCTATGATATTGTGCTGTCACTTAATTTTGCTTGCCACTGTCCAGTAGCCTAGCTATATGTATTTAGATATATATATATATATATACCAGTGGCGGCTCCTGAGCTGAAAATTGAGGAGGCAGAAAACTTCCCTTCAAACTGATTATCGGTCCTAATCTTTTTTTCAATAATTTCCCTTGATTAACAAGTGTGCCAATGATCTGAATGATCAATTTGCAGGTGAAGACACAGCTTCATTCTTCACATCATGTTAGGGAGATTAAACGGAAAAGTACCTACACTTTACGAAAAAAGCACAACCTGCAATAAAAATAATTAACAAAAGCTGAGCTTTAAGATCGTTTAATTTCCTTGAATATTTTCGGAATTAGAGTGCGGAGAACGAAGAGCACATGTATCCACAATTATAATGTTGATTAAAATGTGCACAATTTTGCGATGCAAGTTAAAAGAATTGAATTACTTGCCTAATAGCCTAATTGAGGAGAACTGGCTACATTTGATGGCAATGAGTAATTTGTGAATTAAATGCTGATGTAGCCTATTGTTAATCAATGAAACTGATTGAAAAATGATTGAGACCAATAATCCGTTTAAGGGGAAGTTTTCTGCCTCCTCAATTTTCAGCTCAGGAGCCGCCACTGATATATACATATAATATAGCTAGCTATATTTATTATATATATATATATCCAAACAACAGGAATATTCTCCTTAAAATAACTAAAAATAAACTAAATTGACGCAAGAGAAATTATCAGTTCAAAGATTTACAGTTCTTGAGCTGTCACTGACCTGTGGAATATATGTTGTAGCCTACACATCTTTTAAGTTTTTTGTGCTGTATCAGCAAAGATATGAGACTCCTCATTTCTTGGCAATATTCTTCAAATAAAGCATTACTCCTAAGTTGAAAGATTATCTCTCACCCTTTTACTTTGTGGATCCTCAGAAATTAATACAATTACGTACAATGACTATATACTCTGGAAAATGGTCTAATCTGATATTCTTTTTCTTAATATTTTATTATTAACCTTTGGGTCATTTCAGCATTGGAGGACATCTTTTGTCTGTTGGACATTTTGATTAATAAAACTGAAATGGTACACAAATACATGAAAATAATAATTCATTCAACTTCTGTATGTTGCTCTTTCATATAACACTCAATATTTGTCATCCTATTGTCTTTTTTAGATATTAAAAACATTTTGTAAAGTCACAAGTCAAGCATGTCCCTGAGCTTAATCAAAACTTTGATTTACAACTTTCAATATAAAAAAGATTTTACTTAAAAAAAATTTTATAATTTAAATGTCCCCAAATTCCAGTCAACCCTGTTATAATGATGGGAAAAACTGCAGGAAATTATGGCATCACGCCTTGAGTGTTACAACCTTGAGGAATTGACATTATTTCTTCAAATAGATAAGACAGCATGCAAGAAGAGGTTTTTGGCATAAGGGGACAAGCACAACTCATCACCCCTGTTACGCTTAATTCATGCAGAAAAGAACATGGGTTTTGTAAAATTATATCTGTTAAAATGTAATAAAAATCTGATATGAATGCAATAATCTTTCCATTTATTTCACCACATGGCAAGCTATAAGTTTTAGGGCACTCAACCCTGTTATTGTCAACCCAGTTAATTCTGTTATAACAGGGCTGACAAACAAGGTTGACGACATAGGACAGAGCACAGTAGTCCCTCCTGAGACGCAAAAACTTAATTTGTCAGACATATTAATTTATTTGACCTTATTTACACACAGATTAGGAAAAAGGACCCTATCAAAACTATTTAAAATTTAATAATCACTTGAATATCTAATATGAATTAATTTTAATGATTGTGTGACTATGTTAATGCGTGTTACAGGCAAAAAGAAACAGGAAGTAAAATATCAAAAAAGGAAAGGGAAAGGCTTAATTTAGGCCTATTTCATTTACAAATCAATGAGCTAGAAATGATTATGATTTTTAAAAAGAAAGAAAATATATAGGCAAAGACTTTCAGTTGCTCAAGAAATCAAGTTTCTCCTAGCAGCATACCTTAAGCTCATACTGCCCTAAACTAACAACAAAAATACATATAGCCTACTTACTATTGCAACACCACATTAATTCAGTATAACAATATTTTGTATTTATAAAGAACGTTCCGGAACAAATAACTTGTTATTTATGAAATATTAAATAAAAGATAAGAGTTTAACACCTATTAATGCAATACAATATTTTAATGGACAGATAATAGTTTCGAATAAAAAATATATGTTGTTTAAAAATAGAAGAGTCTGGAAAAATTAAATTGTTGTACATATGAATGTAAAACAAATAAGCTATATTTTTCTTTTTCAAAATACAAAATGAGTTATTTATCAAATAGGGACTCATTATATAGCCTACTAGAAAAGGCTATTTTCTATCTCATTAATGCATTACTAGACATTTGCATTTGCAAAAGCAACGAGTAAAAAAAGGCAACCAGTATTATAGATTTGACTTCTTACTCTTCTACTATTCTCAAAAGGAAATATGTGGAGGGAGATAGGGGATTCATTTGCCGCCAGTTTAAAAAAAAATCCAACTAACGTTCATGTTAGCAAACAGAAATAGCGAACAGAGTGGGATCGATTTTGAGGTTTACAACCGTTATTATATCTGCTACCTCGTTCTAAACCAACTGACAAGTATACGAAAAACATATTGTAAATAATATTTCAAACAATACACTGCCCTCAAAATATGTAGCCTATGTATAAACTTTATTGCAGCGGCCTCAGACAAAAAACATTGACTGAACTGATTAACTGAAAAAATATCTCACTGAATCACTGAACTCCATGGGCACACTGCTCGCACCAACTACTTTACGCTGTATCGTAATTACATTTCGTTCAACTTTTTCATGTTGGTAGATGGTCTTTGTAGGCTCTTCATCATCACGTGTTCAGTACGACCAACCAGAGAGTCGAGTGTTGACTCGCGGAGAGTAAAACAACGAAGGCTATAACTTCGTTATCGAGTCGCGTCAAGTAAAATCACGCATTGATTCGTATTCTTATATGTATTACGGATATAACTGGGTTGAAAATATGACTGTAAACCGCTTAGTTTGATATAAAAAGGCAGGAGTTTCTCCATTATAGCCTATGGGAAACTGAGAGGTGCGGTGCACTGGACGCCATATTGGTTTCTGCAACTCCTGGCTCCTCCCGCCTCTCCAGTTCTATATACGCTCTATGGTCAACACGTCGCAATTTAAGTCGGGGAAACAGCTTTATTTATTTGCTTGCACATTAACGTTGCTTAATAACGAACATGACTGTAGGCCTACATAAATAGGCTATAGCCTAAGCATGACAGCTACAATTTCAGTAGCTATGTGAATATGCATTACTGAATTTATTCAACCATTCCAAAGGACGTTTTTAAATTTGATTTCAGAAAGTACAGTAGACTATGCCTATAGGTGAATTAGTGCTCGGTATGTTCAGACATCGGGGACATCGGGATTCTGGAATTACAGTAAATTGTTATCTTTGCGTAGCCTATATTACAACATGTTTACTTTGATCGAATGTTTCTGATTACATTAATTAGTGTCTCGACACGAACCGCAATACAGGCTTGTTTACACTGATGCAACTATAGGTTACTTGCACTTAAAATACATTTTGCAGCTTTAAACGGGCTGACCATGTAGAAGGTCTGTGATTGGCTTTGGGAATATTTGTGGGTTCGGCGTCAGTCAAAGTTATGATAGGGCAACTTCATCAATAATCGACGGCGATTTTGATGACGGTGAAGCAGATTCGCGGTCCCAATTTTCTTCACGGCTCCTTTCTTCCACTCCCCTCCTCCCCTCCCTTCCTCCACATACTTCCGGGTAGTAGAGGAGTGGTAATGGTGGAGTGGATGACGGGAGGTGGGGAGTGAAGAATATTGGGCCCCCTGCATTCTGTGAAATTATGACGTCATAATATTCACTAAAACGTCACAGTGGATTTTAACCCTCGTTGTTCTTTATATTTAGATTTTTTTTCTGCTTCATTTTAGACCACTTATCGGATTTATCGCGTTTACTTGATCTTGTTTTTTCTTGATCCTATAACCGTTAGATCAGATTTTTGTTTGTATAATTCCACCCACTCGTCTTCCATAATGGTGGCGATTTGGAGTGGAATTGTCTTAACCTTTTGGTTGGCCTACCTAAATGTTTTGCCTCAGATCCTTCTGAACGTCGTCAAGTTTTTGAACGGACAACATCAAGGTAAGAATTCTTGGACATAGTTATGCGATGCCTGTCTTCATTTGGAGCAATTTTATGTAACGTTATTAGTTATTTCTAAAAGTCTTGCAGGCTGATCAATGTTTGGGTAGGTTACGCTGATTTGGAAAGACGTGAATTTAACTAATCGAAGACGACTGGAAGATTCACTGCCGTCTGTAGGTCTATTGTAGCTGGCTAGATATCGCATTTTCCTCGGAATAGCATGGCATTTGTCATTTAGTTACACTTAATGGATGCTCTTCGACTGTTAATTGTTCGCGACGATTTGTCATTAATATCAATATTAAATGTGCTCCAGGCAATGTCACCAACAACACCTTGGGTGGTCCCATGTGGTGGAACAGCACCCTCCTTCCCACCAAGGAGCGGCTAGCAAACTCTGCTGGAACTGTAAGTAAAACTTTTTTTTCTTCTTTTGAATTTAGGAGTCGAATTTAGTATTTTAATAACATTGATAAAATATGCCTAAAAGTCGCGTAGCATTTAGCCTCCATATGCGTGATTACCTGAAAAAGAAAGGGGACCAATGCTGTTTGCACTGTAGCCTATTTGAAACTAGTAAATATACAATGGACTGCCTAATCAAGATGCCGTGTGTGGGGAGAATGTGTGTTAAGATTGGGGTATTAAGTGGCTCACTGCATCCCCAGGTAGCAGGTGTATTACCCCCTGTACTTTCACCTTTGTTCAGCTCATTGGAAACCTATCGGAATTCTGGAATCTGGTCCCAACTGAGTGGTTGGTGATGGGATCGCTTATTATGTTTTCGGTGAACTGCGTAGCACTGCTTGTGGTGAGTCATTTCTTACATTACATTATATTGCGCATTCATTTACATGGTATCAGATTACTTTAGCAGACGCTACAGCGAACTACAGAAGCCACTGTTACAGTGGTGAAACATTATCCAGTCCACTTAATCCATGAAACATTGTAAATTAAATCATTGACTCTGGCCACTGAGTTAAAGTAAGGCTACTCTCACTGTTCCATCTGTAGTTTGTGCATTATCAGTACTGATCATTCGTTTTAACTGCTGAGTGCCGATTGTCTGTAGTTAAATTGTATTAATTCGTTTTTTTATCCTTTCTTGAACCCCTTCAGTTTAAAACCAGGAAACACCAACGTAAGCTATTTTAATTTTATTTGATATTAGTTGACTTCACTAACATTTGTTATTATTTATATTATGTTATATTATGTTATTAAAGGCATAAGGTTTTAAATTCATTGTAATTTTGTATTATTAGGGACTAACAAAGAGCTTGATCAAAAACTCCTCAAGCTTCAGAGGGAGGTGAATTCTGCTTCTGCAATGAATCAGCAGTATGAGGATCTGAAGGTGAGATCATTTATAACCGGCCGTTTGGCCAGTTGATTAATATCAGTGATGTTGAGCACTAGCATTGAGATATCTCATACTGAACGTCTAAGATTTGTATTGAATCCGTAATGTTTAAATGCTTCTGTTTTTAGTTTTTTTTATACAATTTTTCATGTTCTAATTTCATATTTGAAAGGCAACGTTCCACCAGTTGCAACAGGAATCAGTTGAACAGGCAGAAGTTAACTGTAAGACCACCAAAGCAGAGAGACAGAGGAGCAAGACCATGGTTGGAAACTTGAAGCATGAGCTGGCCCTCATTCTGGACATCTGTAAGAGGAAAGAGCAGAGGCTGGTAGCCATGACCCACAGAAGCGAGATTTTGGAAGAGGAAAGGGCTGAGTTGTCAGTGAAGGAGCTGTCGGCCATGGAAGGGCAGTGTGAGAGGAAAGAACGTGAGCTGAGGGCCATGGTAGAGCTTTTCCAGGAGCAGGAGGACCGACTGGCAGCCATGGCTTTCTCACTTCAGGAGAAGGAGGAGAAGAAGGCGGGCCTAAAGCAGCTCTGCCAGGAAAAGGCGGAGAACGTGGCTGCCTTGAAGAAACTGTGCTACGAGAAGCACATGACGCTGGCAGCCTTTTCTGCAACATCACTGCAGCAAGAGGCCTTCCTGCACGAGTAAGTACGGTGGCTGTCGAGGGTCATATGGGTTTTACAAATTAGGAGACAGAAGGATGGTGAGTTGTTGTGGTGGCTTTGAGCTGCAGTGACTTTGATGTAATACAGCAGAGGAAAGGTGTGTTTATGCATAAGAGCGGTGCAGGCAGAGCCTGAAGCCTCTATACTCTGCCTTGCAGGAAGATCACTGAGGAGTTGGCCCAGCAGATGGAAAGCAGCAAACTGAAGGAGAGGGTCTCTGTCCTGGAGGCTGAGATGGAGGAAAAGAATATCATCCTGATGGCCCAGGTAAGCAGTCTCAACCCTCACTACCAGCACAGTGCGCTTAGCAACAAGACTCTGCGCAATGTGTACAGTTTACCGTTTACCGACATTTTGTACATAATTACTGAGTGTTTGTAATGCTTTACTGCCATTTTGTACATAATTACTGAGTGTTTGTAATGCTTTGTCCCAATGGTTTGTTACAGGAGGAGGAACAGAGAGAAAGAGCCAGTCTGCGGAAGAAGTGAGTTCAGCAGCCAATCAACACTTTATTGACCATCACCATGGGATGGGTGATGATGGCCAGCGATTGAGTAATCATAGGGAAACTGCTCAACAGAAACTTTGCCATCGGCTAGGCTGGTGACTGTGCTCTTGGATCCATACTTGTTACTCAGTTAAATGGCTGGTATTTGGACTGGTATCAGAGTTAAATGGCTGCTATTTGGACTGGTATCCGAGTTAAATGGCTGATTTTCACACACTGCTTGGTGGTGGCAGCTGAATTTGCTGTGCTTTTATCTGTTAACAGGCTCACAGAGATCAGCAGTGAGTTGGCTGACCTGAAAAGATCAGCCACCAATTCCACCTATAGCCACCCCACTGCACAGGGGATCATTGCTGTGGAAGGTGTGCATCTGCCCATTGTAGCTGCAATGCTAAGTGCTGCAGTCAGACACCACACTCAGGCATTACTGTTCACCATGTACAGTTACAGCCACCTGGATAAATACATAGTAAAAGTTAGCATGCTAACAAGAAAGACATCAGCAGCAAATAAGCTACTATCTGTATTTGAGGCTAATTAATGACTAGTACCCACGCAGTGGAGGCTAGTTTGGGCTCTGGCCAGCAATGTCTGAAGGTGAGGACAGATTTAGATGGTTGTAAATGTATTATCTTTCCCCTGATTACTGTTTTTGTCCTGCCTCTTATAGGTGATTGCATGGTCCAGAATGAGAGAGCTTCAGAAGGACATGTAAGTAATGTTGCACTGGACAGTGCAGCATTAACAGAATATTAGAAATACCTGAATTCTTTTATTGATGTTCCGGCCATCTTTGGTTGGATTTTGTCTTGTCTTCTCAAACACATCCCTTTAAAATGAGTTCCTTTAGCTCTACATGCAGGTGAACAGTTTAGATTTAGTACTGGGTTTTCTGCTGCAGGGGTAAGGAGGCTGACTCAGTAGTTGAGAGGGAAGGGAGTGAGCTGGAGGGATCCAGGCAGCAAGACATCGCTCAAAATCAGTGAGTATCAAAAAAGGTCAAAAATGTCTGTGGAAATACTGGCATTGTACACAAGGGGGCGACAAACACAACATTTGGGACATTTATGAAGGGCATCATAACACTGTAATCAAGAACAAGGCTGTAGTAAGACGCGATCTTTTTCCCCAGATGTTAAAAAACATACTCACATGCTCTGGTGGATCTGGTTCTGCGAAAATACAGGATATGGTTGAGGTTTGAGAAGTTGCTGGAATGAGGGTGTGAGAATGATTTGTGTGGTCTTGCTCTGATAGCTGCCTTCTCTATGTTGCAGGAAACCAGCTCAGGAGGGCGTGCATGGCATGCAGGCAGGAGGAGAGACCCAAAACCAATCAGGGTGGAGCCCAGGAGGTTTTACACGAGGGGCAGCAGACCACACAGCACTCCGGCCAGACAGTGAGGAAACACCGCCAGTGCTAATACAGAGCGCCAATACTCATTAATACAGCACTGCTACAGAGCGCTAATACTCATTAATACAGCACTGCTACAGAGCGCTAATACTCATTAATACAGGCACTGCTACAGAGCGCTAATGCTCATTAATACAGCACTGATACAGAGCGCTAATGCTCACTAATATAGCACTGCTACAGAGCGCTAATGCTCATTAATATAGCACTGTTACAGAGCGCCAATACTCATTAATATAGCACTGCTACAGAGTGCTAATACGCACTAATATAGCACTGCTACAGAGTGATAATACTCAATAATATAGCACTGCTACAGAGCGCTAATGCTCATTAATATAGCACTGCTACAGAGCGCTAATACTCAATAATATAGCACTGCTACAGAGCACTAATACAGCACTGATACTGAGCGCTAATACTCACTAATACAGCACTGATACTGAGCGCTAATACTCACTAATATAACACTGCTACAGAGTGCTAATAACGCACTAATATAGCACTGCTACAGAGTGCTAATACTCAATAATATAGCACTGCTACAGAGTGCTAATACTCACTAATACAGCACTGCTACAGAGCGCTAATACTCACTAATACAGCACTGATACTGAGCGCTAATGCTCACTAATATAGCACTGCTACAGAGCGCTAATGCTCATTTAATATAGCACTGCTACAGAGCGCTAATACTCATTAATACAGCACTGATACAGAGCGCTAATACTCACTAATATAGCACTGCTACAGAGCGCTAATGCTCATTAATATAGCACTGTTACAGAGCGCCAATACTCATTAATATAGCACTGCTACAGAGTGCTAATACGCACTAATATAGCACTGCTACAGAGTGATAATACTCAATAATATAGCACTGCTACAGAGCGCTAATACTCACTAATATAACACTGGCTACAGAGTGCTAATACGCACTAATATAGCACTGCTACAGAGCGCTAATACTCACTAATACAGCACTGCTACAGAGCGCTAATGCTCACTAATATAGCACTGCTACTGAGCGCTAATACTCACTAATATAGCACTGCCACAGAGCGCTAATACTCATTAATATAGCACTGCTACAGAGCGCTAATACTCATTAATATAGCACTGCTATAGAGCGCTAATACTCATTAATATAGCACTGCTACAGAGCGCTAATACTCACTAATACAGCACTGCTACAGAGCGCTAATACTCCACTAGTATAGCACTGCTTCAGAGCGCTAGTACTCACTAATATAGCACTGATACTGAGCGCTAATACTCACTAATATAGTACTGCTACTGAGCGCTAATACTCACTAATATAACACTGCTACTGAGCGCTAATACTCACTAATGCAGCACTGCTACAGAGCGCTAATACTCATTAATATAGCACTGCTACAGAGCGCTAATACTCACTAATACAGCACTGCTACAGAGCGCTAATACTCACTAATATAGTACTGCTACTGAGCGCTAATACTCACTAATATAGCACTGCCATAGAGCGCTAATACTCATTAATATAGCACTGCTACAGAGCGCTAATACTCATTAATATAGCAACTGCTACAGAGCGCTAATACTCACTAATACAGCACTGATACTGAGCGCTAATACTCACTAGTATAGCACTGCTTCAGAGCGCTAATACTCACTAATATAACACTGATACAGAGCATTATACTGACTACACCCGCAATTTGATTTGATTTGATTGCACGTTTAGGCCTTTAGCCCAGGCAGACTACCCATCCCTTTCTCCTTTGCACTCATCCCCTTGTGTTTCCCTCCATATGACAGCCTGTGTGTGGCAGAGAGGATGATAGCGGAGGAATGGCGGGTGGGGGAAGAAGAGGTCAGGGAAGTGCGCGGAACCGAAGACAGAGACGGCGATGGAGACACTGATCAACACTGCGATCGCTGGAGGGGTTAAGGTTTCATCATTGGTTCATCAAGGGAGCGTTCTGACCAGAATTACCCCGATTAGAGCGTGGAACACAGCTGTTGTTCCTCGTCTTCTGGTCTGAACCCACCCTTAGTGAACCCCCGCTGTTCACAGGTCCACCTGCAGGGGCGCTCTTGTGCCATTTGTGTTTTTCTGCCGTTTTTTCTGTCTCATTTCTCTGTGTCAAATTCAGTTTTTTAGTTTGGCTTCCTGACTCCAAATCTGCCACAAACATATTCCAGATTTGCTCTTAAAGTAATACTTTTGTCGCCATTTCTGGGGCAGAGGGGGAATTTTTACCCACTTTTTCCTTTTTTCAGCTAGGCAATCAGATAATGGCCTGACGGAAAGGTGTTTTGTGGTTTTTCGCCCTCTCAGGAGCAAATCATAAGATTGGAGATTGTGGAGACCAATTTCTATCCCTATCAGACCATCCAATCACTGCAATGTCCTCCGTCAGTTTGGGAACATTTCACAAGAGACGGAAGACTTTATGTGGCGCCCTGATGTAGGAAAGAAGCCAACAATGGTTATAACCTGCTTTCCGTAAGCGTGGTATGCTACAACTCATTTCAGCAATGTAGTCTGCTTCAGGGTGCTTGGCTCTTTTAGACAGACATGGTGGTTAACTGGCTGCATAGCCATTCAAAGGTCATTTAG